>JADNRX010000099.1:0-157183 GCA_015501595.1 Hymenopellis radicata
ATCTGCTAGCAGCATTCAGAAGGTCTTTCTCCGAATTAACACTGCTGCTGGTCTGTCTGTCGCCTACCTTTTCTGGAGCGCCTGTTGGAATCGGACTCCCAGTCAGACTGTAAGTTGACGCTCATCGTGTTGATATCCTTCGGTTGATTCTTGTTCCTAGATCCGCAATTGAATCTTGTATGCCCAACTGCACTTGCCGATTTGTATGCTGGTCCGCTATATCTGCGAAGGCCAGATGTGGCCATCGAAGAGTTTCATGTTCGCTGTTGTGGGACCTACAATCCGCTTCTTCTTGGAATTCTTCCGCGACCCAGGTGGAATGTTCGGAGTCCTGTTCGAATCCATAACCGCAGCGAATGCCATGTAGAATTGGCGTCGAATATGTTGGACTGGGTGGATAGGATGCCGACGTCAGACTGGATCCAGATTCGTTATTGCGTTTTGGATAGCGTCGGTGAGGATGTTGCACTAACGTCCGATGCCATAACAGGCGCCGTTGGGAAATGGGCGGATCGATCACAGAGCCTGGGATTCCCGACTTTCAAAGACTTCTTCACGATTGTTGAATTCCTTGATCGGACGCGTAGTGATGGATGTAACGGTCGCGAGTTGGAGTGGACCGTGCTCGTGAATATCGTTCGTTCTGAACTAGAGCGATTGCAGTCCCAATACGGTTATTTTTCGTAAAGTACCGATCGGGGGTGTAAGGCTGCCGCCACTAAATGTAGAGAAACCATCGCTCTCATTGCCATCCAGCTTCCCATTTACTTACTGCTTCTGTATGATTCGTACTTGAGTAATGTAATCCTTATCCAAATGACTTGTCTCTTGCTGTTTAGAGATTCAACAGTGATTAATCGGTTGTTTCAATTTCGGGGACTGGTAGTTCAGCGCCACCACGAGTTTCGCAGGGCGTCTAGATCTTGCTCGCCATGAACATGTGAAGACAACAAGTAGTCTTATTCCAGAGGCGACTCAGGTGTTTTCCATCCCATTTCTTCGACCCCGTATGCCACACTCGGATTCCTTCGATCGAATTGTTCGCGAGTCGCGACTTTATCAGCCAAGTGTGTTTCTACTGTCGTTCTGTAGTACAACGTCGAGAAAGACTTCCTTGCTTCGTCGAGTCGAGTCGCCAGAAACGAAAGAGGAATGGCCGGCTACCAGGAACTCCATCCAGAGCAATAGTATCTGCTGCCTCTCGACAGCAATCAGGGAAGGTGAAGAACAGGACGTCAAGGCTTCTTGACTCGTAGACATAAATATAGGTTCTGATAATTCTGGCATAGCGTAAGAGAACAATACATATGAGCGAGCATAGGTCATTGGTGTTTAGGGGCGGTTATCAGCACCGCACTTGCAAAGATCAAATCACCTCAACAGACGGCCACAACATTGCCGGTGCGCCACTTCTCTTTTTGAACTCGGGGGACGAAGAGTGGGCCATTCATCCTTCTCATGCTTCACCATCCCGAATCGTTGAGCGGTAGCGGGTATCGCTGCTTTCGGTGGCGTCCCAGGCAAAGCAGGCCATTCGACTTTCGTTTCTGGTGGTTCGACTTTCACCTTCCCCTGTACATCTCCCCGCTGAATAACTGAATCGCGTTTGCGACTGTGAGAGTCCTCTGAGTCCGGACCCATCGATAACCGTCGCGTAGGCGGGGACTCTTTCGAATCGGTACGAGAATCTGACTGGCTCCGAGTCGGAGCGGGATTACTGGAGGCAAGACGCTTCGCCCTTATGAGGTCTTCAAAATCGAATACATCGGCATCCAGTTCGTCGGAAGAGGAGCTAACGGATGCATTGGGAGATGCACGTCCATATCGTTTTGGATAGGGTTTTGTCCCAGAAGCCGCAAGAACGAGAACAGGAATATCAGCGAGACGTGCCGAATCGAGAACGAGAGTTCCGGCTGCTCTGTCGTCGGTGGTGGGTGCAGGGCATACAGCCAAGACGACTTTCCGTCGCGGAGCAGAGTTCATCTCTGAGCGCGCGCAGTAGAGTGTGTTTTTTATCCAGTTGGCGAGAGAGGATGGGGAATTGGGTGGAGTGGTATCGTTGTCTAGTTGAATGCGGAAGCGGGAGTTGTAGCCGACTTGGTCTTCGAGGAGACGAGATGCAGCGCGCGCGGGTTTCGAGGTGCGTTTGAGGACGTCGAGGGTTGTGAGGACTTGTGGTTTGTGTCAGTAAAAGTCGGTAGAGAAAAGGGTGAGAGGTACCTTGGAGAGGAATTACAACGGTTTCTTGACGGTCGGGTTTGGACCACCTTTCAACGTGGTGGAGGCCGTGGATGAGGAGGCTAGCGTCGACGACGATTATGTCCGCCTGTGAGGATGCCCTTCGGCTAGGTTTGCGCGGGGGCGACGGGGAGACGCCTTTCTCCAGCTGCTCGACTTGATATCTGAGAAATGCGGCGCCGAGTGCTTTGGACATGGCGAGCTTGTTTGATGGGATTTCCTGTTAGTGGCGTTGACACACCAATCATGATATGAATTAATCGGATTGAACATACCATGATTTGATGTAGTATCGACGCTGGGGAAGGAATTTATTGTCATTTCAGGCTCAATCGTGGCGGCTTTATGGGAGACCAGCGTGAATCCAAGAACAATTGCATTGACCAGTACAATAAGCCTTCGTCCAAGGGCTCCTGCTTTTTGTTGATCAAAGTGAGTCCAAGAACAGAACAAAGTGCCGAGAACAACATGGTCTTGTGCCGAAAAGAAGCATCCAAGGCCAGAAACAAAGAGCGGCAAGTTGAAGTGACCGGGGCGGCATGACATCAAGAGGACGTCTGCTGAGTCATCATGAGTGCTGTACCTTGCACTGTGATTGTCATTGCACAGCTCTCCGCTGGCCTTGGCTCCTTTATTCCTTGAACATCAACCACCACCATTGCCTTCTGAACCGCTGTATATACGGCGACAACGACGAGCACGACGGCGACAACCACTGTAACAGCAACAGCTACCCGACCAGCAATGGTGCGCAATAGCTACGGCACCTGGAATGCTCATGCTAACAGCCTACAGGCGGCACCGTCGAACAAAATCGCCATGTCCAAGGCGCTCGGCGCGGCATTCCTTAACCACCAGGTCGAGCAACTTGAAAAGAGCGTTGGCGGCAACGATGGAGGAAACTGGCGCGGCCGTGGAGGCGGCCCGCCCAAGCCTAATGCCCCGCGCCGCACGATGGAGCCGAAGAAGGAGAAACCTCAGGAGAAGCAGGAGAAGGAGGCTGACATCATCGTGGCCGACGCGAGTGTGCTAGTCCACGGCCTGGAGCATATCCGCAAATGGTGCCAGCGCGGCCGCGACGAGATTGTCATTGTCCCTCTCGAAGGTGTGTTTTGGCCCCCATCCATACGAATTGTCTAATTTCCCTATAGCCCTGAACACTTTGGACCTGCTCAAAAAGTCATCCAAGTCTGCTCGCGAGGCTTCGCGCATTCTCGAGAAACAAGTCGGCGCCAACCCGCGTATCCGCGTCCAACAAGACGACGCTTTTGTACTCTGGGACAAGATCCACTTTACCGATGCCGAGGACGCCAGTCCGTCTCCAGAATGGGTTCGTCGCACCATCTGCAGTGCTCGCTGGGAGGTCGAACAAGGCGCTAAGCCCAAGATTGTTCTTGCCGTGTCGTCGGTTACTGGTCCTGCAGAACGTGCTAATGGAGCCCTGGTCGCATTGTGGGCTAAACGTGCTGGCGTCGAGGTGCTAGAGCTTCCACCTACTCCTTGGACTGGCGGGCATGGCAGAAAGAGCTCCGACGAGGACCGCCGCGAGCCTCGCAAGGATGTCCACCCGCAGCAGAAGGCACCGCCTGTGCGCCGACGAGAGAGGGAGGAGCGCCAGCCTCTTGTCGAGCGTGTTCCGGCTCCCACCAAAGTCATCCGGGTCCTGGCCCGCGGCGAGAAACTTGATTAGGAATACTAGGACGTACTTCGCATGGTGTGTTCGTTCCTTTCTTCCGCTTGACTTGGCTTAACAAGCGTTGCAGATAACTCGTCTTTACAGATATAGGCCCATTGCAGGCTCGCTCCGGCCCGGACGATCCACATAGGACGTTCAGCGAGGTAGGGGAGGGGAGTGGAATCGGGATGGGTGACTACTCGGACGACGTCTTGGATTTCGTGTTGGTTTAGACTTTTACGCCCACCCTTTCTCCCACATCCCTCGAACCCTTCCCTCTCGTCTTACCTTTCCTACTGGGTGGCACAGTGCTGGCATCTCTGTTTTCGGAGTGCTGGTACGAGTTGCTCGGTTTACATATGATTCTTTAAACGTGTACTATTATCATTACCTATGCATTTCCTTTTCCTCCTCTATTTTGTAAGGGCGCGATAATCTGAGGATGGTGCGTTTCAAGACTCACTATTTGTTTGCCTCACTCAATGTAACAAAGTCGCTTATTGTAGCTGAACATGATATAATATTGGATCAATCCAGGACCGAGTAATGTGGTGGCGTGCGTCGCCCTTAGCATGGACGATTTTCGAAGTCTCAGTCGAGTCGTTCGGTTCCGAGTCAAGTCACAGAGATAAGGCGCGCGTGCACCAGAAAGGTGGCGGTGGCGGATGCCAATATCGGCCCAGGGAGCAAGCTTCATGACATGTGGGTGATGGGTGGTACTAACTATTCCCACGCTACTACTAGTGTGATGGTCGTGATAGGCGTAGGCCAGTGTGGCTGACTGGGTGGCGGCGTGCTTGGGTCAAGTCACAGAGATAGGGTGCGCGTGCACCAGAAATTCGGTGGCGAACGACCTGTGGCGTAGGGATGCCACATCAACCTTCATGATATGTAAGTGGGTGATGGGTGGTACCAACCTTAACTAGTCCCACGCTAATGTTATGGTCGTGATAGATGTGTGGCGTACATGCGCGAGGATGACATTGGAAAGCTAGTTTAGAAGCAAGCATCGAAGAGTCCGGTAGTGGTCCATCCAAACGTAGAGAAGTCACGTTGTGGCGGAGACGCGATACTGCAGGTTGTGGAGAGGCCAGTGTGGTGGCGTGCTAGCGAAGCATTGCAGGCAGCAAGGTCGAAAGTTTTTCGCGGTCGCAAGGTTAATGGACGAAACGATGAGTGAAATGCGAGCTTAGGAAAGGACAGCTTGATGGTGGTATAATGATGGCTGATGGTTGATGCTGACAATGGTCGTTCCAGCACTGGATACTTTGATAAAATCGTAAAAGCCCTCCGAATTACCTGTGCAGGTCATGGAGAGACTCACCTTTCCCAAATCCCCGTCTCCTCCCAGTGCGGCCCAATTTGTCGTCTGCAGTTTGTGTAGACGATTTGGGCGCATAGAAATGCGCGGCAGCCGCACATGTCGTAGTGAATAATTCTACGGCGTCCTTTAGTGTTCATTGTTGTAACTTGTAAGTCGATAAGCTACAACTTCCTCATGCTGGCATGCAACAATCTGAGGCAACGCGTTGAATTTACTACCACCAGCACGGGTGGAAAGTTCGGCCTGGGTGCGTGGAGGACTGCGGTCCACCATCGAAGAATGATTGCGGGGTCTTGATGAGCAGGCATGAACGACTATTCTAAGTAGCGTGAATTCGGATGGACTAGGATAAAGACTGGAGAAAAGACATTTTGAGATTTCGTTGCGGTCGACCTGTACGAGCGCGGCTAAACGCCTTCATGATTTCTTGAAGGAGAAATCAGGTAAAGGTACCAGACTCTCATGCCATGATGGTATCAGTCTAAGTTGGACTGACTGGAACCCACCATCACTGTTTGATTGCCGCATAGCCGCGTCTGTCATCTTTTGGATTGATGTTTCCTCCATGGATTTGTGCTATAGAAGAGATGGAACGCGATCAAGGTGCCTCATGGCCGACTGGAATGAAAGTCGAGTGCCGTTTGACAACAACTGCAAACAAACGCGTCGAATTACTACTACCATCATCAAACCATCATGGAGCAGTTGTCAGTCTTAGCCTCTTTCCATTCTTAGCAGTCTTTTCAGTGCCTAACACATTCCGCGTTCTACGCGACCTCGGGAATTCCGTAAGTCGTCATGCAATATTTGTATCATAACATAATTGATTGTTCCACTCATAGATTCGTGTCGGCTACTACGAGTACTTTTGGATCCAAGCTGACAGCTGTGGGATGCGACTGACATTCAGAATCTGCCTCGTGTGAGTCTATAGTACTTTGTGCTTCCGATTCACTGTCGCTGAGACAGGCTCCCAAAAGAACTCGTCATCGCTTACGAACCGCATTTTCCAGGACGCTGGGCGAAGTTCGCTTACGGAGCCTATGTCATGGGCGGTGCCGGTCCATTCGGGATATCGGTATCCTCGTTTCATTTTCTACTTTTCCTCTCCAGCCTGAGCCTTCGCACCAGCACGATGTCGCTCTACAGCACCCCAGCACTCGTTGTAGGAACTAAAGCAAAGCTGGCATTTGGTAGTATCGTTCCTACGTGCCTTCTCCGCCAGCGCTCGATGCATATCAGATTTCAAGATCGCCATCAGTATCAATCTCAGCATCAGCACGCAAGCTATGTGGGATTTGCCATCAGGATCTAGGGAGACTCGTCTTTTGATTTATTTTAGACGCTGGGGAGACGAGGTTTCCCACTTCACCCACCATGCGACCATCTGCCTCCTCCTCGTCCACGCTCGAACTGGACCACCTGGATTATTCTTCGTCGTCGTATGTCCTTAAGCAAATTGCTCGTGCCATTTTGTATTCTCACCACAGTTCCCAGACGCGTGGAAAGTGGGAAGCTTTTGGAGGACGAGGAGAAGGAATGGAATACCAGCGACTTTTATGATGATTGGCAGAACGAGAAGGATGAGACGAGGAGTGCGCAGGATGAACCATCTCCGCGGCGGCCATCGCTTCGTCTGATGGTCGTGCATTTCCTCCATGGGATGTTGCTCTTGATAAGCATCTTCACGCTTCTCATTTCGTTTTGGCGCTGGGAGCATAAAGTCGAGGTTGACACCGACAATGTGCGTATCTCTCGTCGCATATACTGTAGCACGCCCGCTGAACTGTGATTCAGGTCAGCCAAGTCACCAGTATAATATCCATTGTCGTGCAGGTGTTCTTCACCGCGTGTATATTGCTCCTGTGTCTGCTGTCTAGTGCCGTTGCCATTGATGCTGCTATTCGCCATCGTGAGGAGCCGCTCTGTATAACGTGCCTTTCAGTCTAATTCGCCTACTAGCTCGTTCGATTATCGACCTCGACTTTCGTCTCCAAGCGTGGTATGGGGGAATGGGTCCAGCTATAGCGAACGGTATCTTCCGGATGTATCGCTTCCGACAAGTTTCCAGGAGTGTACTCTTTGGCGTACCCTTATATTTCATCATTGGCGAGGTCCTGAAGGTAACATCGTCTAGTGTCCTTGGTACGTCCCTTCCCACACCAGCAAGGCAACGCTGTTGCTGATATGGCTTCCATCATAGGTATCAACATTTATAACACGACGACGCCTGTTGCCGGTTCTGCTCAGAGTCATATCGTGTGGTTTGAATACCCGAACCTTAATCATACGGATCATGATATTTATAACTGTTCTGCGGTCGACGATATGAACACTGGGTTTTATAAGGTACAGGATTTGTGGAAGGTCGGGTGTTCTCGCTCTCAATGTTCTAATGTCTTTGACAAATGATACGTAGGTTTCGAAACAAATCCTCAGTCTGAACAACACGGGGAATGAAACTACGCATCCCGGGTTGATTGGCAAGTAAGTCTTCCGAACCAGCGTAGCGTGTAGAAATCTAATCGTCCGTAGCACCATTTACGATATCCCAGATTCGTCTCGTCCTTTTGATGTTGGTTCGTAGCGCCCCTTCTCGAGCTCCATTACTACGAAACTAACAAATCTTAAAGTACATCTGAACGGCACAAGAATGAACGTGCACTGCTCCCACGTTAAACCCGAGGATACCAGCTTTCAGCTCCAATACGGATTCGACGACATCTCAGGTCAATTTGCCGGATACTACGTTCGATGGACGGCAGACAATGCCGCGTACCCTTACGCCGAGATGCATAACAGGCCTCCATATGGAACGCCGAACTCCTCATATGTCAACATTTCTACCCTTGCGCCCATAACCTTCGACCGGGACATTACCCTGGGCGTACACATGTTGATGCAGAACTGGACCTACGACGAGTGGTGGCCAGACGACACAGGGTTCAAAGCTATTTCCAACCAAGTACTGTTCGTCTTGGCGGCACCTAACATCACTCTTCTTCTTCACGACTCGTCCGGGTCCGTCGCGTCCGTGAACCTCACCACCCTCGATTCCACCGACGCTTGTTTGAACGTGTGCGGTGATAACAATCTGGATAAATACTCGGCAGAGTGTGTCGACTACATGCGCCAGCACACCGACTGCGTAGCCAATAGCGAAACGTGGCATTTCCAAGCCGTTGGGTGCACCCTCCAGACGACACAGTCTACTCTGGCCGTCGCACAATCCGGATTGCTGGTGCCCGAAAGTTATTCGCGTACCCAGCCTTCCAAGGTGCACGAGTGGGACGACTTCTTGCCTATCAATCCTCACGACGGATATGATTTCCTCGCGAACGAGTTTCTGGAGATGTTCGTACCCGCGCCGTGCTACGTAGACATGAGCAACAACACACAGTCTCAGGACCGGGACGTCATGTCCGCTGTCATCACCATGATTCTTCTAGACAATCAGGATCTCACTTACTTCGAAAACACCCTGGCGAACATGACGGCCAGCTACCTGTGGAACGTCTGGCAGCAATGCGATTCCCCATTCAAATATGGGTGGTCGTATCCGCAATGTTCTCCGAGATCTGATGACTTCGCTGCATCGCTCGCGACCACCGCGGCATACGACCGTCTTGAGACGAAGGCAAGACTGCAGATAGTACAATGGAAGGCGGCGGTGACGGTCCTGTGTGGGCTTGTCTTATTCTTTTTGGCGTTTTATCTGCTTGGGACGGCCACCGATAGTCGGGTGGGTGTGCCGTTACGAGAGGCGAGGTTCATGGAAACGTCGCGGTTGTTAAAACATTCTTCCATACCCGAAGTGGTCAGCACGGCTGCTCCTGGGTTTGAAAACAAGTCGATAAGGTCGGTTTTCTGAGGGCATCATCTACTTCATTGAGGCGCTAACTGATCTTCTCAGGTATATCCGTAACGGTGCTGAAGAGAGGAAGGCGCGTCTGGATATATATAAGTAGGAGATGTGGGACCTCTATTCTAGAATCTAGACCTGGCATATTATATATGTAACTTGAAAGAATGACTCAAACAACGGGAGGAGTGGTGTGGTATATGTGTCAAGTGTCTAGTCAAACTCCTCGAGGCGTCGTTTGCCTGGAAGAGTCGGCGGTCCTCTTTCTCCGATATCAGCATGTCGAGTACCGTTGCCATAGAAGTTGTCCAGGCTGAGTTGGAGTAAGTCCTGTGGCATTCACACGATGACGAGACTTACAAAAGGCGATTCAGACCAGATTCAGATGCTGCCATCTGGTCAGTGTTATGGCCAATACCTGCAATGAAATCGACTGTATCTGTCTTGTCTTGTATTTTCTGTTCTTCGGAATCCATTTACTCTACTCATACATTAAATATTCAACATTGGCGTTGACACTGAATGTCAATCGGAAGACGAGTCAGACGCGTTTTGAGCAGCTGAAAGACGCGTGGAGCACGCCAAAGTTGTACTACTGTAGCGTTTCGACCGCAAATTCACATAACGGGTCACGGAGGTCTTTGAAGTGAAGCTATATATACACCATAATGGGTCACGGACCACTTTGGCCAGGCACGAGCCTCCAAATAAGGAAATTTCAGGTCCCACCATAAGTGGAACTGTCCAAATAAGGCAATTTAAGGGTCTATGAAGCTGTTTGCTGTAACTTCAGACCATAACGGGTCACAGGCTGTGAAGTTACGGTCGAAACGCTACAGTAATTCCGTCGACGTATCGTGAACGACCTGTTAAAACTTGAGAGACAGCGTGTTAAGTATACGTACAACAGACCACACCGCTGAGAAGCCTCAAAGTAACAGTCGGAATCCGGTAGTCGCTTTTGCTCGATGTGACTGGGGAGGGGATTAGGATTCAAGCCAGACTTTCCTTCTAACAACTCCACATTGAGCTTTAAGCTGTTCATTCGCGTCACACTGGCACACTTCCTAACATCATCCTAAAGCGCTAAGCCAGCAAGTGAGCGCCTCTATGTAATCTACGGTACGTGACGTTGCTACAACGTCAATCGGACAGCTCAGTCAACCCACCTTACACCCGCGGCACACGTGTTTCCGGAGTGAGGATACCAAGACTAGGCCTCCTTCACGAACGCAAACGAGTCGAGTAAGACTCATCCTAAATTGAACACTGAACTAGGCCCACATACCGCGGATGAGGAGTGAGCGAATGGCCGGCGCCACCCTCGAGGTCGGTGAGGATCCAGCAAGGCTTAATCCGGCCGTCAGCGCTGAATACTAGAAGACATTTAGCCTTGATTACTGGAGGAAGAGAAGCAGAGGCGGCGGAGAAAAGTGGGTGATAGTAGTGGATGACGCGGGCATGACGGTGCTTGGGTACAGAGGGACCGGCTAGACTTGGGCATATAATAAATTTTGCGTGAGTGCCGGATGGGCTGGACCCTTGCGCTAGACGTGGTAGTAATGAGCTTGAATAATGGACTCACTGTACCGCGTTCTGCACGAGGTCCTCGTTGCGAGAAGCTGGCACCGGAGGTAGTATTGAGCCACTTACCTGATCATTATGTTCGCGGCGGAGCCTCGTCTTCTTCTTCTTCTTCGGCACCTTCGGGGATGTTGAAATCATAGGCGACGTCAGTTCAAGGTTAGGTTGGAAGAGAGACGTATTTGGCTGGTCGCCACCTCTAAAATTGGGTGCGTCGTTGCGGGGGCGTTTGCGAGGACCTCAAGCGACATGATGAACGAGGAGCTGGTAGGCATTGTACTGCATGCCGTTCGACGTCCGTACAACTTCAATTCAGTCACTTGCATGATTATTATGTCGGCAACAGTTTCAAGTGTAGGCCTGTGATTCAATGCAGAGCCTCGGACGAGACGTGCTGATGTCATGGTGAGGTACGAATGAAGTCTAGCGCGGCAGGGAAACGCCGAAACGTCCTACCTACCTCCATACGTAGAGGGTCGTTCATTCCACCGAGTCCAGGTTATGACAGACTTGAGTACGACCGCCAACAGTGTGGACGCCGAGCGAAGGGTACATCTATTGTAGGCGTAAGAGTCTGGAAGGATCGCGCATGAAGTTCTGTAGCTTGCTGATCACGAGAAGCCCTTCTCTGCAGGAAGAACTTCCTAGTGGAGGTTAACCTAGTCAATCTCCTCAGCGACGGCGGCGTGATTCTATACTTATTTCTTGGCGAGTCCGTCCACGTGCATAGTGAGCGCTCGGTACTGCGGACGAGAGGGAAACAATCCGCAGAGGAAAGCGCGCCAGCCGGTCTCCTGACAAGGTCAGATAACAGTATAGACTGGAGACCGACATGGGACCAGCTGTCGAAAAACAGCAACTAATTCCCAGCCCTCGTTGACGTTGCAAGGGAACTGCCGATGGCTGTGTACATTTATTTGTCCGCTTCAAACAGGCTTCCCCCACCTCCCGCCTGGGTCTTTCCTCGATATCGCACCGCCTGGGCTCACGTTGCTAATCAGGGTCTCAAAGTCCGGCTTCCTCCGGTACATCCTCCTTTCGCGGTTTTTATCTGCAAGGGTCTGGTTCTGGCGTCTGCCGTAAACTGCTGGTATAAAAGCGCGCGCATCATGGCCACACCCTGCATTCGATTCCCATCGCACTTATTCACCACACTACTACTACTATGGGTGCCGACTGCCTTCACCATCATCATCATCATAACACGCGCGACGATGATGCTGCCGCCTTGACCACGCCGGTGAACGCTACCAACAGCGGTCCCCAATGCTGCCATTGTGGCTGGCGCGGTGATCACGAGCCGGCTTGCCCATTCAGGCCGCCTGTTACAAAGTAGAATTCAACTGAGGTCGAGGTACGCTGTTTCTGTTTCCATCGGTGTTTCTGATTCTAAATTTCGTGTGTCTTCTAGCTTGCTCCCCCTCCTCGTTGATGATTCTACCCCACCACCACCACCACCGATACCCACGCTCCGTCGCTAATTTCGAATTTCTGATTTTCCCCGCTCATCGTATCTCATCATTCTCGTTAATCGCTGTACACGGCCATTTGTATTGCTACTGTCTAGGAGGAAGGAAGGAAGGGAAAGAAGCATAACCGTCACCGTGTTGTACAACTAGCTAATAGTTCCTTTTGAAATGACGCTTTCTTCGTTCGGTGATGCGATGGTGATTGCAGGGACGGAGGAAATGCAAATAAATAAGCAGTTCTTATCATTCGGGTGCCTAGGTATCTTCCCCAGCTCCGTCATCGATGACCATCGGATAAAGATAATCGACGGTATCCTTGGACACACACATGGCGGGAGCGAGGAGGACAATAGCTACACCTCCACGTTGCCGCTGGGTTATATTTTTAGGCTTCTGCTGTGCTATCAAGTTACCACTGCACTCGTGTTGCCCGCCTGCGCGATGTACAACTGATTATCGGCCCGAGTGTTTTCGGAATTCGAACTCGATACGTGTTACATGAATCTGTACATCATATTTCGAGCAACGTTCTTGACCTGGGTTCGACTCGGCTCCGCGCAGGCTCAAGAGCAAGCTGGTTCGCAGCGCTAGTTTTGAAATAGCGTCTTGGCTCCTGAGAATCTTGCTCTTCGACTCGGATCAAGTTTGAAGTCGTGCGAGTACGAATGTGCAGAACGCACTTTAGCCCACGAATCGCGTTCCGTGAATGCGTAGCCGTGAACGATAGGTTGTCGTGAGTGCCCACCGCGTAGGGGTGGACACACCGATCATACCGAGGAACGAAAGGATGTATAGACTCAGTAATGTCAAGGATGAAAAACGCAAAAAGAACTGGAAAACCGCATCCGTCATGCATTAAGGGGGAATCGAACCCCCGGCGGGTCGAAGAAGCACGGAATCGACTATATTTTTTTGATGGCAACGACCCAGGTTGCCACTACCCCATTAATGCGCACTTTCGGAACTGGCAGGTAGCTCAATCAGGTTCTTCACCGCCTCGAGGATTTTGCTACAGTACTGTGCACGTACTGTACTAACGCGACCGTTAGTTCACATAAAGCGTCACAGGGCGCTGTGAACTGGGTTCCATAACGCTTAACGGCCGAAAAATTTGTCGGGATCCGCCCAAATGCGGAAATTTTCGTCGCGGCGGCTGTTGCCGCCGCCTCCCGCCACTCCCGATATGGACTATAGACCCTGAATGAACTAGTGGTCAGTTGGTTCACAACCATAACACATAACATGCCGTGAACTTACGGTCGTGTTAGTACAGTATACCCCTTCGCTGGCCATCCTTCAATAACACAAAACCCCCTTATACACATCCTCCCTCACCCACCTCTTCGGATCCGCCTTCTCAAACCGCGGCCTCTGCACGACACCAAGCGACACCCACGCTTCTTCCTCGCCTTTGAAAACTTGCCTCGCGGAAAGGGAATGACAACCCCCAGTTCGGTGGTGAAAGCATCGGGTATGACGGCAGCTTTGGCACACTCAAAAAGAGCTCCCTCCACGTCCCTCACGTTCTTCACTACGCCACACTCTGTCATGTGGGGTTTTGCATAAGGAGCGTTCATGCGATGAAAGCAAGAGAAAAATGGTCGATCAGGGGTAAATTCAGATTCATAATGTGGGGCGAGAGTCGGACCGGGAAACTCTTGTGGCATTCCGCATCTTCATTCGCGCCAACTCCTGTACAATCGCGAATCAATCTCTGTAGCGACATCAATTTATCTGCTGTCGTCACACGCCTTCCCTGTAACGAGCTTCAAATCTCGCAACCTAGATTCGGCGCAGGTTATGAAAAGGAAGATGATAATCCGCGGTTAGGCTAAGGTAGCTGGCTGACGAAGGACAGGAAGCGTTAGCGCACCAACGAGAACTGTCGTAGTTTTCACCGATGGGCCGTACACATCCTAGAGTTGTCGCATTAATGGGGTAGTGGTAACCTGGGTCGTTGCCATCCATGAAAGAGTGCTTCTCTCGACCCGCCGGGGGTTCGATTCCCCCTTAATGCATGTCACCCAGTGGTGGTCTCTATGTCTTTTTGTTCCTGGCTTGGCCGGCTTTATTCCTTTCCTACTGTGGCAACGATAGGGTGGTGCAGTAAACCTCCGGGGGGTGTTAGTAACGGTATTGATACCGACCCCCCGGGAGGCCTTAGTTTTGAAACCGTTTCTAACGGTTTCGATACCAGCACGTGATTGTGACCACGTGATGTGGCGCAGCGGTGCGCCGCCCTCATCCCGCCACTCTCAGCTTCTCTGAAGGCCAGCGCGCCGTCACGTGAAGCGATCACGTGCCGGTATCGAAACCTACCTCCCAACCCCCGACAGTTTCAATACTGTATCAATACCGTTAATAACCGCAGTAAACCTGAGGTGTATCAAAACCTAAGGTTTACTGCACCACCCTAGGCAACGATTTTCCTCTATCGTGCAGGATTCCTGTCATCTGCTTGATTGTATCTCTCCCCGTATCTTTTGCCTTGTTTCCAAAGTCTCTGATTGGCGGGGATTGAGAGCATGTTTTCTATTTCGTGGCGCGGGTTTTTCTAGTTTCCATATGAGATGTACTTTCGTTGATGCCTTCAATCTGGAGCGCGTCAAACAATTGAATAAATAAGTATGCACATATATATATATATACCGGGGTCATGATGAGTGCGTCGTAAGTATGCTAAATCTTCAACTCCCTAAAGCCCCTGACATCGACCCTCCCAGCGCCATTGGTGGTCCACTCGCCCTCGCCGTCCATCTCCTCCTGCTTGACGCGCACGCTCACCTGGCTCGGATGCCTCCCCCCCGGTATACGTATGACGCCCGCACCCGTCCCTCTCGGGGGCGGACTCTTGAGCTTGTACTGTTTCGGCAGACCGAGCTTCTTGCGCTGGCGTCGCGTCAACTTTGGCTGGGGCTCCGGCGAGGACGAGGAAGAGGATGAGGAAGAGGCGCGCCCGGGGGAGTCGGGGGAGAGGGACGGCGTCTCCTCTTCTTCCTCGCTCAACTCGCTCAGCTCGGCGTCGAGATCAAGACATGCCTCGCGCAGACGTCGGCGTTTCCGCTCTTCGCCTTCTTCGCCCTCGACGAGGGTCCGTTTGGGGGAGCGCTCCCACCGCTCTTCGGGTACGGCGCGTGCAGCGGAGGAGGAACGCGGTGCGGGAGTAGCCCGTGAGGACGGCGTAGGTGATGGAGAAGATGGCGGGGTCGGTTTGGATGAAGACGGGATGGGTGTAAGAGGGGAGGATGAAGATGTAGATGAGGAGTACGGAGAAGATGATGAGGAGGAGGATGAGCTTGGGGCTAATGAGGAAGCCTGTGAGGATGGAGGGACGGACGATGGTGGGACCGACGACTCGGGCTCTGGCAGCTTGAGCCTGATCTTTGTGATCCTCGGTTTCTTTGTCGACGCGGCTTTAACCTGCCGCTTTTTCGCATTCTTCGATACCCCTACAACACGCGTTAATAACAATCAGAACGACGAGAAAAGACATACCGTAATCAGGCGGCAAGTCCTCTCCAGGCGCAGGCCCAGGGGACTCGACAACACAAGGCAGCCCCGCATGCGGCCCGCGCAGATTGCGGATGCTCGAAAAGTGCTCCCAGTCGTGGTACGCCACATACAGCGTCGGCCCGCTCTCCGCCTCCGTCTGTTCAAACAGCAACGGCCCGTCCTCTTCCTCCAGCTTCACTTTCACTTTCTCCTTCTCCTTCTTCTCCGCGCCCCTCCTTCTACTACTCCTCCTCGGCTCCGGATCCTCCTCTAAACCAGCCTCCTTCTCTTCCTCCTTGACGACAGGCTGGGGTGAGATGACATAGACGAGTCCCGGTTGTATGACCTTGACGTGCCGCTGCGTCAGATGCGCAAACGCCGATAGCTCCATGTGTCCGCCGTACGTCGCTGTGTCCTCTCCTCAGTCAAGGCTAATTTGAGACGACAAGACATACCATTCTGCCTCATACCCCTCAAATACCCATCCATGCCGCCCTTGCCAAACTCGTCCACATCCACAAAGCCCTCATAGCGCTCCCGGTGCGCGTCGATCCAGTCGCAGATATCTTGCCGCACCTTTCCAACACAGAGTCTAACGGGGGGCGGGGCGCTAAACAGCACAACGGGCGCACCTTTCCATGCATCCCCTCGCTCCCGTAATACTGATCACTAAGCGCCCGGAACAGGCAATTCCCATCCCCCAGCGTCGGCGCCGCGTACAGCCCCAGCGACCGCAGCTGCGACGTCAGGAGCGGCGTCGAGGACAGCGGGTCCGTCACCAGCTAGCACAGCATCAGCGTACACATCTCCCACAATCCAGCGCCTAATAACGCACCTTGTTCCCGCTGCTCCGCGTAGACCTCTTTGGCCGCGTCTTTGCCATCGTCTGTATATGCCCCTATAAAGTCCTGCCGTAGTCCAAGCGCGATCCACCAGCCTGTCGTGCGAGATCTAATCCGAATCGTCCTGATGGTCGTCCAAAGCCAACCACCACAATAGCCGCTACCCGGGGTCTCGGCATACAGACACGGGACCCCAGACACTGCCGCCTCCTGCGTCCGTTATTGTATGAAAAGTGCTAGACAGAATACACTGCCGCCCGTCAAAGTCGCGGACTGCAAGTGTCCAATGTCAAGGATGAAAAGCGCAAAAAAAAGACAACGGCTGCGGCATGCATTAAGGGGGAATTGAACCCCCGGCGGGTTGAGACCAATGCTCCCAAGTCCATGGCAACGACCCAGGTTACCACTACCCCATTAATGCATGTCTCAGTGCAGGACCACTCAAATCTCAGTGTCTATTGTATACTCTAACCATCCAGGGGAGAATATTAACGTGCTGTTACTTTAGATGGTATACTTACTCTCTACTGATTGCGAGTAAAGGAGATGCTACGTACACGAAACCCGAGCAATCGCAACAGATCGGAAGGTGAAACACGAGCAGGCGTACATGCCTTAATCTGGACAGGATCGCCCAAAGTGTTTGAACTGGGTCAATTGAGACAACCCGTATATGGAAGACACATAGAAGGCGAAACGACACCTCTCCAAATCAATAAATCACAGCAAACCTCCTCTCACCGCACCGATGCTGTATCCCGATCATCTCTGACCTGGCCCGTTCACCCGAGCAGGTTGCTCCTACCTGAACCTGCCCGATAACATTTGGAACAGCTGTAATCCGATCCCGACACCTAGGTGCCCCCGAGATGTAAAGGTACTTCGCCCCGAACTACTCAAACAAACGGCACACTTGTATTGACATGAAGAAGGGTGTAGATTCGTGTACCACGCAAGCATGTATGCATTAATGGGGTAGTGGTAACCTGGGTCGTTGCCATTCCATCAGGACAGCGTGTTCCAATCTGATGAACCTGTCGGGGGACACGGTAGCCAAAAAGCCGACCGCCACCGCGGCGGCCGCGAGTATGATTGATGTTCGTCCGGTGGTACAAGTATGAGGATACAAATACAAACGGGCGGGCGACGAGAATACAATACTGGCGTGAAACAGTAAGAGACTGAGCCTAAGAGAAAAAATACAAGAACGCACCTGGCGGGGCACAGTAAGAGCTGAGGGATGCGAGACATCCTCGGCTGCATACCTAAGCTGCCCGCCAGGTATGGAAATCAACGATCGACCTAAGAGAAAGATGTGGCGCTGAGAGCTGACCACGTCAAAGTCTCGCTGTAAGCGAGGATAACGTCCCGAAGGCAGAAGAGTCTCACCTGGTTCATTTTGCGACCCGGTGGGTAACGAACCATAAGTACAGCATTTTAGATCCGAAGGATCTGTAATGAGTACTGTTGGTGAGGATGCTGTGAGCATGGAAAGCGAAATGGCGTACCTCATATTGGCCTTGAGTAATCAAAAGATTAATCTCGACCAATCTGATGAACCTGTCGGGGGACACGGTAGCCAAAAAGCCGACCGCCACCGCGGCGGCCGCGAGTATGATTGATGTTCGTAAAAATGGCTAATAAATGAGTCGGAAGATGATATCAATCATTGTTGGGTTCGGTTGAAGAGTAGTGCCTGTAGGAGAACGGGGTTCTTCCTGATATAAATCTGGAAGGTGTTTGAAGCCCAGCGTCCCGCAGCCTGAATGAGGTGGGGGGCGCATCCGTCCTCGGCCATCGCTGTCGCTCCTCCAGCTCGCATCGATTGGCCAGCAAATTGTTCGTCTGGCTCAAGGCGTCGAAGACGCTTCATGAACCAAGTTCGCGTCGGGATCTCGTTCTTTGCCGTCACCCAAAGGAAAGGATTCAGGCGCGAAATCTTGTCACGCGAGACGATGTAGCGGCGAAAGACGGGAGCGGGATTGAAATCGCCACGACGGATGATCCGTATCTTGTTGCCCTCGAAGAACCGGTCTGCCTTGTGATATGGTAGGTCGAAGCCATACCCGTCATCGAACCACGTCACTGTGGACCGGCGCGAACACTTGCGCAGGTCACGGATCACGACGTTGTCCGGGAGCGACATTTCGCCAAGACGGAGTAAAGCCATGAAACCCGTTGTCAGCATCGCGGCGAAGAGCAAACTGTCGTGGGAAGCGTTCGGCGGAAGGTCATTGATGGTGGAAAGAATGTGCTGTCGGGCTAGAGGGAGTTTCCTCTGGATTGGAGTTCCGTACCTCTTCATGCAACCTGACAAAGATCGCGCTACTAAGATTGATTTTCGGTTCGCGCTGACACCGGGGAAATATGGTTCGAGTTTATTGCAAATCCCGGTTAAGTAGGATGCGACGGAGCGTGGCTTGATGTTCGCGCACATGTAGACAACGTAGAATGATAGAGTGTCGGGTGTTGGTTCGACGGGGAAGTGATGCAGAGTGCAGAAGTTGAGATAAGAGTTCAAGTGGGAGTCGTAAGTCGCACTGGTGGAGATGTCGATGGCAAGTCCTAGTGCAATGGCTCTCTCATGGAGAAGCCGTTCGCGGGACCAAGGTTCCCTACGCGGTTGCCTCGGCGTCCGCAATTGGACGATCTTCATTTTTTCGTTGCCCCCAGCGTAAGTCGAGGGGGTTTAAATGTGTCGATGTATAAGTTCGGCACGAGAGACTGCGCGACGTCAAGGTAGTCGCGAGAGAGGGCGTCCGCTACAGTGTTCAGTTCGCCAGAGACGTGCACGACGCGTAGGTCAATATTTGACCGAATACGAATATCGACCGCTGCTTTGAGGATAGGGTTGTAATCCGGTAGCGCGCGGAGGGTGTCAAAGATGTTGACTGTATTCGTGTTATCAGTAAAAATAGTTAAGCGAGCTGGGCACTCAGGTGTGGCAAAGAAGGCGAGGTTCGACTGCTCGTACCAGACGAGCGCGCCGAGAACACAGAGCGCCTCCCAAAAGAAGATCTTGTCTCGCATCAAGTCACCCGCAACAGCGCACGTGAAACCGAGGTCCATCTCCGGTACCCAAAAACCCATGCCTGTCAGAGACGCGTCACAGAAGATCACCATGTTCGCCTCTGTGAAGGGATTCCAGTCAAGATTAGCGAAGAAGAACATGCCAGACGAAGCCTCAACATGCTCTTCAAACCATGCCAAATCTTGAACGATCGCCTTGTTAAGGTAAATTGGTGCATGCGAGCGTTCTTTTCCAGACATTTTGGCGTATATGTTCGATAACGCGGGCTTGAGTAGAGGATAGACGTTCAGCGACCAGTTTATCCAACCGGTCAACTGCTCGAAGTCGTGGAGCGTCTGGCGTCGACGGGCAACGTGTGCGAATTGGTGTACGTGACGGATGAGGTCAGACTTTGAATCATCCGGAAGAGTCGCTGTCATAGCGTTCGGATCAACGAGGAAGCCGATGATGACGAGAACTTCTCCCCAAACTTGCTTCTTCGCTTTGTGGGGAATGCCGAGCCAATCCCACAGTCGAAGAAGTCGGACTTGATCCGTCGGATAGAATTGCTCGTACGGATCGTACCATGTCATGTCGTCGACTAAGCCTACGCTGTAGCAGTCGTCAACATAACAGCAAAGGAAGACCATGTTCAGAAGACATATCGCTATCCACACGACAAGACCCATCACCGACGCCCATGCTCTCGGAGAAGCGCGACTTCCGAAACAGGCACGCCAGTCCACGTAACGCAACCATGCGGTCTTGTCTGTCTTGCTTTCTCCCACCATGGACGTTACAACCTGCTTCAACTGCCACAACGGATGAACGGGTATCGTTCGAAACGCGCCCATCACGTCGGCCTTCCAGAGGAGTAATCTCTTGCCAGGATGCAAGCTGGAGAACATCAAAAGTAACGGGATGAAAACGAGGAGAGAGTCCAAACGTGCGCCCTTCGTTTGAGACTTGTCCACCATGTTGTTTTGACAATATTCTCCCGCAGATTGATTCGCGACGAGGCGGAGATCGTCTGAGTGAGGTTTGGGAACAGCAATATTGGGCGTGCTGTACATGCCTGGAAGTAGGTGTGGGCCGAACGCTGGTGAGTGTTGACCCTTGTCTACTTCTTCTATGCATTGCGCCGCAATAAACTGACTCTCCTCAGTTGACGGGATCTTTGCCCACGCGTTGTCCCACGTTTCTGGAAAATCGCTCGATGGATTCGTGTCGGCCCATGGCCATAACCCGATTTTCAACGTTCGAACGACGGAGGCGACGAACGCTCGATTCGGATGTATGGCTAGAGCGCTCGCGAAACGATCTATATTGATCGGAGTGGAAACGTGGAAAAGGTGAGGATTTTCATGGATAGTTTTCATAGCTACATGATGGTACTCTTTTTCAGGTGGGTGCAGAAGAGGTTCGTCTACTTCCGTGAACCACGCCGTTCGACTGCCTTGCGGGGCCGCGTTCCTCCATCCGAAACCCCTCAGGTAGCGTGGCAGGAAGGATCCGAAGCCACTCTCTTTTTCATCCTCCACACGACTCTCTTCAATGTCTTCTATTTCCTCATCTTCCCCTCCTCCACCTGCGAAATGACGCGCCGCGTGCCACAGGCTTGCCACGAAGGAAGAGCTAGTCGAGGACTCAGCTGCTTTTCGGTTTACACAAGGTGACGACATGCGGTCCTTCGCAGGAGCTGCAGACATGGCGTCTGGAACAAGCGCTACGGAAGCACTTCCCCTCGTTCCAGTTGTTGCAGATCTCTCGCTCTCGCTTCTTTGCCAATTTTGTTCTCGCAGATTTTGCGCTCCCACCTGTGCCTCCAATATCATTGTACCGAACGCCGTCTCTGTCGAGGAAAGCTCGCTGGAGTTTTGTGATCTCGGGGGCGTTGTACTGATTGAAGAGGATGGCTGGGTTCGACCCGATAACTTTGCGAGCGGCGATGTCGTACGCAATGACTCGGGCATGGGAATCTTCGACCTTGGACGTGAAGAGGTCGTCGATGTGCTCTCGCCAGGCTCGGAGTTCGTTCGTCCGGTAAGGGAAGATTGTCTCGACTGCCTTGACATACTTATCAAAGCATCTAAACCAGACGACTGACGAACTAACAGTCTTCTTCTCCGCGCTTCGTCCCAAGGCTTTGTGAAGTGCCGATTCGACCGTACTGACTGGAGTGGGGTCGAGGTCGAGTTTGGTGGAGAAGAAGAAAGCGTTGATCTCGTCGAAGTCGACGACTTGATCAAGGAGGATTTTCTTCCAGAGGGCTTCAGGGAAGACGGGGGCGAGTCCTGTGCGCAAAAGGTTGTGCAAGGTGTACTTGATGTCGCGTCTGTGATTTTCGACGGCGTCGCGGATTTTCTTGTGCTCAGCTGAGAGAACGACTTCTTGGACGACGGCGGCGGCGGCCCATCCGAAGAGATTGTCGTCTGGTACATCGCCATCGTTGGACTCGCGAGCGTGGTGGTGTTTGCGAGGAGGTTTGGACTTGGGTTTGTCATCTCCTCCACTCTCATATTCTGAGAGCGAACTATTGGAATTGGGTGTCTCTGCCCGTTTGCGTTTAACTCCGGGTTTGACACTCTCTTCGTGGTCATCACCGTCCTCTTCCTCGTCGACGGTCTCTTCTCCTCCGGATACGTCGTCGTCATCTTTTCGCGACTTTCCCAACTCTTTCCCTCGTTGCTTGGCTCGCTCGAGACGTCTAGCGTCGCTCTCGAGTTGCTCGAACCACGGCTTGAGCTCGTTACGTCCGCTGAAGTCGTACAGTCCGGCTTCGGAAACACCGCCGATGTAGGCAACGACCGTGGTTTGAACGTCAACTTTGGACGCCCGTCCCTCACGGTATCGACTGACGATCTCTTCGAGGGTTTTCCGTACAGCTTCGCAATACTGCTCCTCCGTGAGTTCTGAGTCAGGGATGTCAGGGATAGAACAGTCTCCGGCTTTTCGCTTTTTGCTGCCTTCGGCATGTCCGGGCATAATCGTATGAGTCGTTAGATGGAAATTTATTTCGCAATCGACGAGAATACAATACTGGCGTGAAACAGTAAGAGACTGAGCCTAAGAGAAAAAATACAAGAACGCACCTGGCGGGGCACAGTAAGAGCTGAGGGATGCGAGACATCCTCGGCTGCATACCTAAGCTGCCCGCCAGGTATGGAAATCAACGATCGACCTAAGAGAAAGATGTGGCGCTGAGAGCTGACCACGTCAAAGTCTCGCTGTAAGCGAGGATAACGTCCCGAAGGCAGAAGAGTCTCACCTGGTTCATTTTGCGACCCGGTGGGTAACGAACCATAAGTACAGCATTTTAGATCCGAAGGATCTGTAATGAGTACTGTTGGTGAGGATGCTGTGAGCATGGAAAGCGAAATGGCGTACCTCATATTGGCCTTGAGTAATCAAAAGATTAATCTCGACTTATCGACCCGCCGGGGGTTCGATTCCCCCTTAATGCATGCATTCTGTGTTCGGCAAGTTCGAGTTTTGATGATTGATCTCGACACTCGTTTTTGCACGCTCAGCGTAGGGTGGCGCAGTAAACCTCCGGGGGGTGTTAGTAACGGTATTGATACCGACCCCCCGCGAGGCCCTGGTTTTGAAACCGTTAGTAACGGTTTCGATACCGGCACGTGTTTTGAACACGTGATGTGGCGCAGCGGCTCGCCGCCCTCATCCCGCCCTTGTCCCGCCACTCTCAGCTTCTCTAAGCGCCAGCACGCCGTCACGTGAAGTGATCACGTGCCGGTATCAAAACCTACCTCCCGACCCCCCACAGTTTCAATACCGTATCGATACTGTTAGTAACCGCAGTAAACCCAAGGTGTATCAAAACCAAGGGTTTACTTCACCACCCTAGCTCAGTGTCAGGCTACCTAAAGAACACCGACCTCTTCTCCCGCTTGAACCAATTCATCCCTCCTCCTCCTCGTCTGGTATCTCATTCCCATTCAACAACCCCGACATGCGCTTTACACCGCTTGCAGGATGGGAAAGGCAAAGTTGAACTTTGGAGGACGAGAGTAAGTAATACACCCCCAGATGCGCGAGGTTCTCCACCGCGTCAAGTGCAGGTCGTATCTCTCGAGGTACACGGAAAGCATCAAAGCGGGGAGTGGTGAAAGTCGACGTTGAAGTTTGGTAGAATAGTAGGACGCGCTTTCAGTCCAGATGGCAGTTCATTCAGCCTTGAGAGTCCTTTCTCGAGTAAACGAGAGCAGTAATGAAGCATTGTCGTGTCACGCAGTACCTACGCGCGAGTCATGGCATAAGAGCAACAGTGGGAAGGTAATTCAGACAGCAAGCGTTGGCGGATGCCGTGGTGACTATCTAAAGCCCGACACTCGGATGGTCTATGAGACCAGCGATGAACAGTGCATTACGGTAGCAATCAAGGAGGAAGAACTAAGACGAGGTACCCACACTCGGTGGATATACAAATGCGGTGTCGCGCGAAGAACATACAAGCCACTCACCAGAAATCATCTGTAGCCCCTAGCGCGGACACCACACAGTATTCGTGAAATCCAAAATCCACCTCTGCTCATCCTTGAGTCCAAAAAAGTCCTTGACCCTCTTCACTACATCGTCCCATTCCCATTGGCATAGCTATTCGTCAACGCCAAACACCCGTGTCGACGCGCATGTTATCCTCCAGGCGCAGGACCCACGGTTGCAGCTTCTTCTGCACCAGCGCGACGATTTTACGGTCATTGAGAATAAGGATATCCTCTCCCGTCCTCGTAGGACGTAAGCCAGACATTCGGGATAGGCGCTGTTCTGTGTGACTGCTGCCACTGTAAGAATAATATTACTGTAAATGATACAATAGAGAACTGTCCATCGACGCTGTCAGCACGCGCCGGAATAAAAATGCAAATGTCGCTGTAGGCAAGCGTCCGTGTCACACCCCACGCTGAGCGGCCAACATCATCTTCCCGACCTCATCCCCCACCGCCCTCGCACCTAAAAGGCTCACCTTCCGTCTCCCAATACCCTCCGGAAGCCGCTCCTCTACCAGGAACACCCTAAGCGCCTCCAGAGGAATTCCCTCTGTGCTTGCTCGCCGCTCAACATCAACGTCGAGTCCTTGGGAAGCAGGCGGCCTGTCCTTCCGTCCACCGTCATCGCTGTCAACATCGACCTTGAACAGCTCCCACAAAAGCCCACTCTCGCCCAAGGCAATCTGCTCGTGCAAGACACTCAACTTGCACCTTTCTTGGCGGCGCACCCTTATCGCCGCGAGATCCGCTCGAGTGATATACGACTCGGAGTGCTTAGCCGCGGCGCGCTCGAAATCCTTGAACATCGCCGGATCGGGCGCGTGGCTCGGCACGTTGGGGTGTATGAACGATGCAGTGTGCGCTACGCGTAGCAGGCCAAAGGAGGATGTGGACGCCAGGTCGATGGTCCATGATATCGGGAGCAGTGCGAGGAATGGAGATATGTGGGCGTAGGAGGGGATTTGCTCCTCCGACTTGGGAGATAGAGAAACCCGTCCGTACAGGACGTATCCTGGGATCATGAGGAGGAGCGCGAGCGGGAGAGAGAGGTTGTAGACTGAGATTATGGCGTCGAGGAGCAGGAGGAAGGGGATGGATGTGCCCGTTCGGGAGCTATGCGTGTGGTCGCGTTAAGGACAGTAGGGGAGAAGAAGGTAAACTAAAAACCCACATGTAGCCATGGTTCGCGAGCGCGTTGAGCCCTGGGCAGGGCGCACGCGTACGCACGGGATCTGTGGCGGGATGTACGCGTTCATCGTGATACTATGTGTTTTTTGTTTTTCGTTCGCCAGTTAAGGCGAGTGCGGATTATGTATAGTTCGTCGTCCAGACGAGAAAAAGGTGCAGTCAACGCGGCTAAAAAGAAAGGCGATGTCGAATCTAGCGATGGACGTAGCGAAAGAAAGTGAATAGCAGTGATGGTGGTCCAAGCCAAGCCGCCTTTTATTCGCCGGCGCGATCGAGCAAAAGGGCGGGCTAGAGTCTGATTGCCGGCGCTTCCCTCGGTTCCGTTCTGTCAATCATCGTTATACCTCCGAGGCTAGAACGACGACGATCTCGCCTGGAACATGGATACTGTCAGAGTCTCTGCGTCTTGCCTCTTATTTACTTCAAAAGCTTTCATCGAACGCATGTTGGGTCCGGTGCTATTGTCCACCTGCGAGTAGCGGTGTCCAAATTAATGAGAAACGGGACGGTAATTGACTCGTAGACATGATGAATGTTCATGTTCTTCTTTCCATGACTTCCGGCTTTATTAGCAACATTTCGGTTATTCGGGATGTGGCCCGCCGCCGCCCGCGTTCAGCGTCAGACGATTGCGTCGAACGTTTCTTGTCCTCTATCAGATTGGCACACAAATCATAAACGGTTGCTGTGACTTCGTGAAGTAACAAAATGCTAAAACGTCATTCTATTCTAGTATACAGACTTGGCATAACACGAACCATCCCCAAAAAAAAATCAGCCGTTACGCGTGACGGTCGAATTGAACGAAATGGTACAGTAGTTTCAATAGAACCGTTCAAACGAAACTTCTGTCTCGGTCTCCAAGTTCTTCATGAATGAAAAGTTGTTCGACCGCTAACAACGTCCAGTGGATATTCGCTAATGAAGACGGACAGATCGAAGGAACAGTGATCTAGGTTCTAAAAGGTATCTTTGCGCTGATTTGTTGAAATTATGTGGTCACACTTTGATAACGCGCCTAGTAGGCGCCAGCATCTCCTCGTGGAACTGTCAGGTAGCTTCCGCAGTGTTGTGAGATGCCGCAGTCTAGTTTGAGTTGCATCCGGCCCTCAGGTCGGCCAAGTTGAGTCGGCCTTCCTTCCGTCATGGCACATGTACACCAACACTTGGCACCTTCATGCTTATCCAGCGGCGGAAGTTCACATCCTCGTTCAGGGTAGCTGACTCTTGTACACCTCTATCCCGCATGACCTGCGGGAATCACCTCATCCTGGCTTCCTTCTGCGGTCCGGACACCCCCCAGCCCGCCCAGCTGACCAACTCGCAAGGTGTGAAGCTGCAAAAGCATCAGACACTTCGGGGCTTCCGAAGTTCCGAGTCCGAGGGGATATTTATCTCGCACTTGTTCGTTGGAAAGACTCTACGCCTCTTCCCCATCAAGATGTGGATTATGCCGTTGAGAGGGAAGTACATGGTATGGGCGATAACCGGTATGTATAATTCTTCTTCTTCTATGTCTATCGAGTTCCTCACGTTCAACGCAGCATGCTGTTGTCAGGGCTTTCTCCTCCTCGGGTACGAGCAGGGCGTTATGAGCGGGATCGTATGTAGTCTCCTGCTCCCCGGCGGTATTGAATGAAACGTCTTGTAGATTAGTGGTGGTCAAGGTAGCACTTATTGGCCCATTATTATAGCATTAATGACCCCATTAATCAAGTATTTGGCAGAGGAAAACCTGGCACTCTGCCAAAACACCAGTCGATTAATGGTGTATTAATGGCTACTTTGACACGGGGGTCAAGCTGAAGGCGAATAATGAAGCAAATAACGGTACTTGGAGCTGCTCTAATGGTACCCTAACCCTAAGTTGCCGTGCACGGCTCAACGCGGAGTCTGAATTTGGGCCACGCGGAAGTTCAAGGCCATTCTCACATGTCACATTGCAATCTCCGGACAGCATCATGCCTAACGGCTCAAAGGGAGAGAAAATCTCAACTCCATGACTGATTGTGGTCGGGAATGGGGGCAGGAGTAGAAGAGGCGGCACGAAGGCGAACGACACGGAAGCGTCGGAGTCTTAAATCTCGGCATGCTATTAACGAGGAGCTGTTACGCATCGAAGTAATAGGAATAATGGGCCCCCATGTCCATTATTCCGTTAAATCTCCTGAATGGCCAGTAGAGGTATGTAAAGAAAGGACTGAATAATGCTACAATAATGGGTGAATAATGGCTACCTTGATCACCACTATTGGCGCCGACAACCAGTTTGGGCGCGACTTTGATAATACAAATGCGCCGGACCAGGGAACGATCGCGACGCCGTCTATTTCTTGTTGGGCTCTCCGCTGAGCATCCGCGGATGGCTGACCAGTGCGAGAACAAAGGACTCCAGAAAGATTGTAGGTGCCGGAATCACCCTCGACGAGAACCCCAGACAGAGGAAAAGAACAGATGGCGCTGCATCCTCCTCAATGCCCTCGCTTCCTTCTTCCAATGCGCAAGAACCTCCGGCAGATACTTCAATATGGGAAACATATCGATTGGCGGGCGGGTTCCAGCGCATCCCAGGGCGCCACATATTTAAAGAACGATTTCGCATGTTCGATGAGAGCGCTTCCAGACGATGACTGAGGAGACGACAAATTTCGCATATTGTCGGATGTGGTTGAGGAGTGTCTGGGAGTCAAGCTGGGAGTGGACAATAAGTCGTTAACGAGGAATGAAGGCGAGTTGACACTCACCTCTGGCTGTTTCAGTAAATCATACATGAGCTGTGTCGCCGCCGCTTGTTGGATGGGAATATGGCGCACAGCCGCTTGGCGAGTCGACAACGCACCATTACTCAGAATGAGAAAGACGCGTCTGGCGTCGTCAGATTCGTGTCCAGGATTCGTACGTTGACTGCCAGTTGACGCTGGTCCGAATCGCGAAGTAGCTTTGAAGTATTGGAGTGTATCAAGCATGAGTACTGGGGATGAAATGTGACCACAAAAGTGGCGACCATAATTGTCCTAAGTGGTCTTGGCGGTCCAAATAGGATCGTCTTCGGCAATCATCGTGGCGGCTGGTAACCGCTGGTTGAAAGAAGTGCGGACACGTGACGACGTTGCTGCCGTGCTGTGACGTGTCACGTAACGCTTGTCTGCTTTTAGCTGCCTTTGCTGCCATCACTCGACCCATTTCACAACAGAGCCTCACCATAACAGTTCCGCGACATACCCCGACGTGTTCCAAATTGTGCCTCGAAGACTCTCGCGATGCGTTCTGGCTTGGTTCTGGCATCAGATGACACCTCGTGCTGCACGGCGTTAAAACCGTCTTGCATCTGCGGGTGTCGAGCGAGCATATGGCTTTCTCAGTGAGCGCGCGTAACGCTTCTCCTTTTGCTTCCACGCTTTAACTAACTGGCGAATGGGTCGTGCTGGTTGAAACGTTCTTCGACACCTATATTTGCTCTGGAACTTGTGATCCCCACCTTTGATGCTATTGCGCCGTGAGCTACTAGGCACTATGTAATAGCTCCTCAGGTCGTGACGACGGGTATGGAGGTTACGTGCACCGCGCCTCTCGAAGACTTTCAGCGTCCTCCGAGATTTTTACCCGAGTCTCTCATGCTTACGACTACCTGTCGGTAGCTCTCACCTGACAACATTGCCTGTGCCCGTCGTTCCTCGATGGGACCCATGACGGTTTTCTACCTACCTACCTACCTTGTCCATTGAACTCGGGCTCCGGCTTGTCGCTCTACAGGCCCTTGTCTCGATTATGTGGCAAATTTCACGTTACACATCAGGTCCGATTCGTTCTCGCAAGGCACGTCGTCCTCGCTTGCATCAAAAACAGTGGAAATTTGGCACTCTAAGAATAGGAGAAGTGTAAGGTACAGGGGAAGGCAAGGGATGACTGAATGAATGTAAGAGTCTTCCGTCAAACGTATGGACCCGCTCTCAGCTTGATTCTTCTCCCCGACTAGGTTGTGATCACCAAAACCGTAATTAGGTTCTGTCTCAAATCCTTGTTAGCATCCAGCTCTCAAATATATCGACGTCTTTATGCATCTAGTCTTCCAGAGTTCTTCTACCATTTTCCCATTCTAGCCTTCTCGTCGCATGGTCAGAATATTAGCCTCGAACCACCTTGACGCGCGCACTGACCTTTTGTGAAACCAGGAACGATATCCGAGCGAATCATCAAACCAATCTGCGCGTAACATTGCGGGATGGGCCGTTCTCGTGTCCAGATCATCAACGGTGATGGCTTTATGCTTTGGTACTCGTCTCCCCCGGGGTGTAAATCCGACGAACAAGATGTTGACTTGATGCGCAATGCTTCGCGGTATAAAAGCTAAACAACTCATGCATAATTCTCCACTGCATCTCATTTGCTCTATTCCTCGATGTTCAAGCTCTCCTCTCTCCTCGCGCTCACTGTTGCCTCCGCCATCGCTCTCGTGGCGGGTGAATCCCACACCATCCACTTCGACAACAGGTGGGAATATCTTCGCGAACTGTCCTCATTGTTCCAAGTCTAAGCTTTGTTAGATGTGGCTATGGTACGCCGACGCTCATCAGTCAGTCTGGGGCCGTCCTGTCGACGGGTGGTGACTACACCTCCAACGGACCCATCATTGGTGCTATCGCGTATGTTCTTCGGTTCTCTCTCTATATGGTGATGTCTCTTATGCCTGTTCTGTGTCCAGATACCTCCAGACTGGTATGTGCTGCAAGCAACCTTATTTTATCGCGTTCTGAACATCTCGGTTAGGCGGTTGCGGTTTCAACGGCGACAGCTGCACACTCGTCGAGACCACGCTCATCAACCCGACCAGTGCTGGGGCCGGCTCGAGCACCGACATCTCGCTCATCGCACCGTAAGTCTGAAATTATTATGCCTGACACAGCTGTCTCAAACTTGGTGCTATGTTAGGCACGCCTTCTCAGTCACCTCCGGCTTCGGGTACGCTTCTCCACCAATATCTCAGAGGTGTTCTAAGGACTCATCTTTCATAGGTACTACAACGGCTGCGATGGGACTGGTGCTGACTGTGCGCTCTCTTCTGTCGTACCTCTTGTCTTTACTGACCTGGAATCAAGGTGACAACGCCAACTGCGCCACTGCCTTCCACACTTCCACCGACAATTGGGTCCAAGTTGCTTGTCAAACGAACGATGTTTGTTCTCTTGCTATTCTCGATGTGATCCTGTCAATTTACGAAATACCTTTCTAGGTTGACTTGGCCATCACGTTCTGCTTGTGAAAGGAATCTTTCGAAAGAAGAAGACAAAGCGGAAGGAAATTCAAAAGTGGACCTGCGCCTCAGTGACTGTAATTGCTACGAAAACTTGTTACTCATAAGGAAATCAACTGGTCCATACCTTTGTCGCCAGTATTACTTTAAATTCTGGTCGGCGCGACTCACCAAACCGGTATAAGTAGTACTAAACTTAAGAGAGTACCGAATCGCAAGACCTCAGAAGTCGCTACGCGCGCCAAGACCGTAAGGTCTACATCAAGGTAGCGCTGAAAGGTGTTGTAACAAAGTCTACCAAGCGCTCGGACAGTACTCCGCAAATGAAGGAGTTGCGATGAGACGTAGATAGCCTCGACCAGAATGCATGATGTAGAAGTGTGACACGCGCTCGCGTGCTGTCGTCACGACTGTCAAACCCTGACCATGACTACCACGTCGATCTATGCACCTGGCCAGACAAATCAGTTTCTCTGTGTATAAGAGAGAAGATGCCGAACACGCCGTCTCCTCGAATATCCGCCCCATGCATACATGACCACGGCGCAGCCGGACACACCATGGAAATTCGCGCATAACTTGAAGGACGTATTTCAATCACCTAGCCTTCCCGTTTCGAAGCACTAGTGTAGTTCTCCATGGCAGGTATGCGCACACGTCATGCCTACCATTAACGCTTTGCAGTCAGCTATGTTCCATCCACGAACCCTGCACCCAGGATATAACGGACGCGCCATGGTCTGCCATTCAGTCTTATTCCTCCTTCCCTGGGCCGACTCAGTTCTAGGTGGCTGTTACTCTCCGATTCCCGAGATCAAGGCTGGAATCAATCATTTAGGACATCGGATGCAGTCTCATTGTTTTCTTCTGGGGTGAGCAAATCGGGCGAAAGAGGATGATTATGAGCGGTGCGATAACCATGTTAATCGGAACGGTACGCCCGCAAGCTCGTCAAGACGTTTTCCTGACCGGCATCACAGGCTCCACCACGCAGGCTCAACTGTACGTAGGGCGCATCGTCACCAGTATCGTACGTCTGCTTCTTCTTCTTCCTTTTTATTCTACTTGCCCTGATGAAAGCCGCGCAGGGCAACGGCTTCAACTCCTCCTCCATCCCCGTATACCAATCCGAGACCTGCGGGGGCACATCCGGGGCACGCTCGTCTGCCTGAACAGCACCGTGACCATCGTCGGCCTGGTCATCGCGTACTGGCTCGACTATGCGATGTCCTTTGTCGACGGCCCAGCGCAGTGGCGCCTGCCATCGGATTCCAGGCGGTGTTCGCGGCGTGCCTGCTCCTGCAGGGCATGGTCCTCCCGGATTCGCCGCGGTGGCTTATTGCGCATGGGCGCGGGGATGAGGGCGCGCGGGTGATTGCGATGTTGGAGGGGAAGGAGAGTGTGGAGGACGAGGGGTTGTGAAGGTGAGGAAGGAGATTGAGATGTCGTTGGCGCAGGAGAGCGCTGGGGGTGAGTGTGGCGAGGTGTTCTAGGTCGGGATGCTGACGCGTGATAGGTCCGTTTAGGTATCGCGAGCTCCTTGAGGGCGGTCCCATTGGGAATTTCAGACGGATATGTCTGTGCATCGGCATCAACGTGATGCAGCAGTTTACTGGGTGTGTGTCTCTCTTCTTCTTACTTTGTCGGTTGAATATTCAAAAACCAACTTTTAGTTCGAATATGATAAACTACCTTGCACCAGTCGTCTATCAAAACACAATGGGGCTCTCGCGCAACCTGTCACTCATCCTCGGAGGTTGCACGTCCATAACATACATGTTTGCTTCATTCATCCCTCTCTGGGTAAGTTTTTGTCCAGGCTCGCTTGCCTACATTAACCATGCAGACCGTCGACCGCTTCGGACGGCGCCCCCTGCTCATGATATCTGCGACCGGCCTCTCCATCTGCTTCATCATCGCGTCCATCCTCCTCTCCACTGGCTCCAAGCCCGCAGCATACAGCGCGACCGCGATGGTGTTCATATTCCAGATATTCCTCGGTATCGGATATCTGCCAATCGTCAGTCCGCGCTATTTCCATTCCTCATCATTACTGACGTGGATAGCCGTGGCTCTACCCCGCGGAAATCAGCACGACACGTATCCGCGCGCGCGGCTCTGCCATCTCGAGCTTCTTCAACTGGATGTGCGTCTTTGCCGTCGTCGAGATGACCCCGCCGGCGATCTGGCAGAACATCAATTGGCGCGTGTTTATTATTTTTGCTGTGTTTAACGCGTGCTGGGTGCCGCTTGTCTACTTTGTGCGTTCAAAGCGTCGAGTGCCCGGCCAGGTTCTACTACTAATGTTTACTTAGTTCTTTCCGGAAACGCGCGGTCTTGAGCTCGAAGCGATCGACCATATCTTTGAGAAGGGAGGTATTACTGGTGGTGTTTGGGAGAGCAGGGGTCAGACTGTGGTTGGTAATCCTGTTGCAGAGGCTGTTGAGGCGGAGATGCGGGACTTTAAAGAGGATAAGGGGAAGGAAGATGTTTAGAATGTGTTCCTCGTGTACTAGAGCTCTTATCACCTGGTAGAATTATGCTTCAGTGCGCCATTTTCTCCTTCCTTGTTATTGTAACACACTGTTCATCGCTGTAGTATATCGCACTCGTCATTTACAGTTACATCGCACTTTGTTAAAATGGTAGTGCAAGAGAATCTTCGGAGCGGAGTTGGGCTGTACACAGAACCGAGAAGAGATTCTGCAGTTGGTTTCATCAGTAAAACACCGGGGTGTTCTCTGACGTCTCTGACGTCCCTACAGAGATCCCAGAGACTCCGGAGATGTCAACCCTGTCGGAGACACATGGTCTCTGACGGGTAGGGCACCGGTTCTCGTGGAGATCAGGTCCGTCTATAAGAGCCCGATGCTACTCCCTGACGATGTCTCTGCACAGGTCTTGAGGTATCTCTGGGTATAACCTATACCTCCTCTAGAGCAATATTAGTACTGGCTTTCGGGCATTGTAGTAGGGGTTGAAAAAATCTCATTATAAGTACTAGGCGGTATGTACGTAGAATACTATACACATACGCGGTCAGCAGCTGCCCACCATCCACCCGTTACCACAACCCTCTCTGCCATCCAGTCCCACTACTACAACATGAGGTCCTCATCAGGTTCCTCGTCTTCGTGCTTGTCGTTGGCGGGCGCTTGTCATGTTCGCTAGCCGTCATCATGACTGTTGTTTGGCGGTCATGGTTGTCGGCGTCGGTTGTTGCTGGCAGTCGTGGCAGTTGTCGCTGGCGATTGTTGTGGTTGTCGCTGCTGGTGGTCGGCTGCTGGCAGTCGTTACGATTGTTTTGACGGTCGTCACTCCATGTGTCATTGTCCATGTCCGCGCTGTGCTCATGTCCTCCTCGTAGTCCTCGCTGGGCTCGTGTCCTCGTCATGGTCCTCGCTGCGCTCGTGTCGTGGTCGTGGTCCATTGGTCTTCGTCCTTGTTACGGTTCCTCGTCCTTGTTACGGTCGGGTCCTCGTCCTGCTACGGTCGGGTCCGTCCTGCTACGGTCGGGTCCGTCCTGCTACGGTCTGGTCCTCGTCCTCGCTGGGGTCCTATTCCGTCTCGTCTCGGTATCGCTCGTAATTGTCGCAGTGGTGGCTTGTGGTCGTTGCGGTGGTGGCTCGTGGTTGATATAGTCGTCCCTCGTAGTTGTTGTGGTCGTCGCTGGCGGATGTCGAGGGTCATGTTCCTCGCTTGGGGTAGCCCTGTTCCTTGCTTGTGGTCGTGATGTATGCCATGTTCCTCGCCCACAGTCGTTGTATCTTCATCCGCGGTCATGGTGCCGGTCCTTGTGGTGGTCGCTGGCAGGGGGTCATTGGCCGTCATGGTCGTCATCAGCGGCGGGCGTTGCGACACCTGCTTAGGCTCCTACTGGTGGCTGTTGACCGTGTGAGGCAGACAGGAAGGAAGGAACTTAGGAAGTCGGAAAGACCCTCGCGACGGAGTTTAAAACCAGCGTACCTGGAACATGTGCTGCCACGCACCTTGCTCGCAACTTGAACTTGGTCGTTTCGAGTCTTTCGACCTCTTGCACTGAGCAGATTAGTATATAGTGCCCGCCGTCTCTACTTCGCATCGATTATGCATCTGCATATAGTTATATGCACCAGGTCAAAATTTTTTTGGAGTGCCAGTCATAAATGCTAGTACTAGTACTACGAGTATTATCAGTAATAAAATATTGTTAAAATGCCAGAGATTCAAGAGCGTGGTAGAGACACAAAAGACGGTGACGCGAGGGCAGAGAGGGCTGAGAGACCCGAACGCAGGGACATAGACATCAGAGATGCCCTGAGCAGAGATCCAGGCTCCGGAGATCACCCCGGTGTTTTACTGATGTTGTGGATTTCTACGAACAAAGTGTGGTTGTCCGCAGTTTTATTCTTCAAGAATGCCAATCAGTGCGGTGGTCAACGCTTGACTGGCATGATCAGTCTACGTAGGCTATGGAGCCTTCAATCAAAGGTTAGTCTGTGGCTTTGCGCCCGGAATTGGTAATCAGCAATAAAAAATGGTGGAGAAGACACTGTCCCGGTGAAATCAGAGAAACGGGTTTGGACCACCCCGATTCCCGAAAACTAGGGTGGTGCAGTAAACCCTAGGTTTTGATACACCTCGGGTTTACTGCGGTTACTAACGGTATTGATACGGTATTGAAACCTTGGCCGAGGAATGGGTAGGTTTTGATACCGACACGTGATCATTTCACGTGACGGCGCGCTGAGCTGAGAGTGGCGGGACAAAGGCGGGATGAGGCGGCGGAGCGGTGCGCCACATCACGTGGTAGAAGCACGTGCCGGTATCGAAACCGTTACTAACGGTTTCAAAACCAGGGCCTCCTTGGGGGGGTCAGTATTAGGGTAGTGGAAACAACCTAGGTTAGAGTACCAAGAGGTTGTTTCCCAGTAAATTACCGGTTATTTACCGGTTTGTAACCTAAGTCTGTTGGAGGTAGGTTATTTACCTGCACATGACATACTGTACCATTCCGACCGTAGGTTCGCGGCGTGTGACGCGTTATGCCGCGAACTTACACGGAACAAGTTCGTTTTCAGGCACATGGCCCGATTTGGCAGTCCCGCTGCAGGCGGGCCCGAAAAATTGCCGTTTTGAGCGATTTGACCCTGAAATCTAGCCCCGTTATGCGTTATCCTAAGCCGTAAGTTAGGTTCGCACAGCCGCGTGACGCGTTATGCGAATATCCGGTCGGAACGGTACAGTATCCACGTGATGTGTGGCGCACGGAAAAAGGTAGTATGCACTATATTCAGAGGCAAGCAAAGTTACTATTGCCACTAAAATCTATCTGACCCTGATGGGACCAAGGAAAGTGTGACATCTGGAGGGGAAAGACTGAAAACAGTTGACGGCTGCTGTCCTGCGGAGACATCACGTGAAAATATCACGTGCAGGTAAATAACCGTTTTTAACCGGTAAATAACCTGGACCTCTGGGAGGGTAGGTAAATAACGGTTATTTACCACCCCCCGAGGTTATTTCCACGACCCTAGTCAGTATCAATACCGTTACTAACACCCCCCGGAGGTTTACTGCACCACCCTACCGAAAACCACAAAAAGAGATGCCGTCGTCCTATTGTATGCATTAAGGGGGAATCGAACCCCCGGCGGGTCGAAGAGCACGCATTCTTTTATATGGCAACGACCCAGGTTACCACTACCCCATTAATGCGCGTGTGCTGTAAGAGGTACAGATATTTTGGTCCTGGAATAAGAGAGTTCACCCAGTGGCAGGAGGTGAAGAAGAAACAGGGAGAGCGGATGTGTGGAAGAGGAACGGAGTGCGGCCCGAAGCGCCGATCGGTTGCTGTGCTGGTTGGGCTCTGTTGTCAACGGACCACGACGAGCGACGCGATACCTTTACACTACGTTTGGCAGGGACTAGACGCTAGGACGACTAGGCTCTGCGATCGGATCGGGTACTAGGACGCAGATAGTGCGGACGGTGCGATAGAAGACGTACCATAGGGCCAGCGAGTTGACGGAAGCACACCGAGGACGGAAATAACATGTCGTGGCGGGACATACGTGCGTCTTATATCCATCTTTCGCGGGCCAAGGCTAATTAGGGTTGCAGTTGCGATATTCCACGTCTCGTTCCATCCCACCAAGGGCAACATTCTCGACTGGAGTGCTGTAGCGGATGGTGCGTCCCACTGCGGACCTACTTTTGCTACTGCTAATACCGCGGCTTGCAGAGGCCGTGTCACTGGAGAATGTAGAATTCAGCGCGCTACCTAGTGGACTACATCAGCGCGACGAGGATGTTATGTGCGGCTGCATTCCTCCTTCTCGTAGGCCAACTAACACGCATGGTATAGATATTTCACGTTACCGGCCGCGCACAGTGGATTGGCTGTATTCCGCCGACGAGCGACGAACGCACCGGGACACCGCGGCTCGCGACTGGGTGCTCTAGGTATCATCACACGGCGGCCGACACACGGATGGAAAAAGTTGGAGAAGCTGTATATGGAGATGCTGGGAGAAGAGGGCGGCGACAAGCAGCTGGGCGAGGCGGAGTGGGCTTTGGCGCAGCGGTGGTTTGACGAGCAGGGCGGAACGGTGGAAGAGGAAGAAGCAGAGCACCCAGCGCAGCATCTCCCACACGTCCTGCGCACAGTCGGCCCGGCGTTTGTCACGCTAGCGAAACATGTGGTGGGCGGACGGAGGGTCTTGGTGTATTCATCCATGTCCAAGGCCACTTCAACACCCTCTTCCTCTTCTTCTTCCCCACCGACTGCCACACCTATCCATGCCGCATGCACACTATGTCACCTCCTCGGCGCAGCATCCCCCGCCCCAGCGCACGTCCTCGGATGCGTCGGCCTAATGGACTTTTCTCGGCTCGTCTCGCCCTCCTCGGCATCGTGGATCGCATGCACCACGGACGCTATATTCCTCGAAAAGCCGCAATGCTACGATATACTCTTTGACGTCTCTGAGCAGCGCATGTACACGCCCTCACTCATCCGTAGTGCGGGAGGGGAGGGCGGAGTGGAGGAGGAAGAAGAAGAAGGGGAGGAAAGACGGGCAGGAAAGTGGAAACTCTCAGGCGCGCGATGGGCATGGAGCGATGTGCGCGTGTTCAACTCTTTAGCAGTGCAGGAGGACCGGGACAAAGGCCCATGGGACGTCTGGCGGCTATACGAAGACGTATGCATGCTCTGCGCCTCACTCTGGGGCGGCGGAGTGCGCCTCGAGGGCGCCGAAGACGTCCCGCTCGTGCGGCAAGTCGGCGCCGGCATCGAAGGCCGGCCGTCTACCAGCTCAACGACGAGCTCGCGCGCGCCGCTCCTCGGCACGATGCCGATGAGTCTGGGCGGCATAAACGACGGGGCGCAGCTGCTCGCGGCGTTGGAGGCGCTGTTTAGGTTTCATTTGGCGACGCTGGAGACGCTCATGCCGCCCCCGCCGATTACGGAGGACGTCGTCCTCACCGCGAAGGATCTCGCCGCGATGGAGCTTGGCCCGTTGAGTGCGATGGATGCGAGGTATGTGGAATGGTTGGGGAAGGAGTATGGGGGAGCGGGGAGGGTCGAGGAGCTGTTGGTTCCTGTCGACGAGAGTGCGAGTGAGAGGAGTAGAGGGAAGAGAGGGAGGGGTGTCAAGGTTGTTGTGAGGAGGGGGTGGAAGGATGTTCTAGGTGTTTTTCTGGGTTATTCCTAATCTTTACATGTTATTCTTATGCTTCTTTCGCTGTGATGGTGATGTTTTTGCACAGAACTTCCTCGCTATGAACCACGCTGCGCATTAATGGGGTAGTGGTAACCTGGGTCGTTGCCATATGGTTGCCGTGGTCTCTGTCGACCCGCCGGGGGTTCGATTCCCCCTTAATGCAATCTAACATGTCAGCATGGCCTTTTTCTTTCCCTCCACAAGGACCTCAACAATTTTGCATATGCTGCTCTTACCACCTGCCCACCCGGAATCAGCAACAATACTTTTTACTTCCTATGGCAACGACCCAGGTTACCACTACCCCATTAATGCATACCACCGCTTCCGTGTATGCTATCCAGATTGCTCACTAATCACACCGAGCAAGTAGGAATATCCACCAGCACCTCCTCATACTCCAGATATGTCCTTATTTTCTTTCTGTGTCCCGGCGCTAGTATCATTTGTCGTCGCCCACCCTCACTACTTGTATGTGTACCACTAACTCTACGAGTCCAATCATACACGCGGTTGTTTCCTTAGGTGGGCTACCCCCGTCGGACAGGTTCTTCAGCTTGCAGACCACGTTCTCTCCTTTCCTCCTGCTATGACATTAGCTGCCCAAAAAGTTGTTCAATTCTACTAGCACCTCAAACACAAGTCCTCTAACCGTGAACCGGATACAACCGGCTTCGTATCCTCTCCTCAGTCGTCAGATCCACAAGCCACATGGACGATATCAAGATGGCGATGTACGTTCCGCCTCCATCTCCATCTCTATCTCTCTGAGTCTCTAGGAGGCGATCCCACATCTCGTCGGTGTATTCTATGACGGACGACTCCTCCATCGCCGCGCGGAATGCGTCGAGGGGTCGGACGGATATGCGCGGCCGGCTGGAGACGTCGCCCCATTCGGAGGCGTAGTCCAGTTCGATGACAAGTGGGCCCGTGCTGTCGTCTCTGATCAACTTGGGGAGCGATATAAGAAGGACGAGGCAACGTACGTGATTGTTTGCAAGTTGTCGACGACTTTGGTGTGTTCTCGGAGATCGTCTTCGACCATGGCGTAGATCAGCGCCATGTCCAGCGGGGAGGGCGGGAGGTGTAGAGCGTGCGGTGGTGCTAGGTGGTGGTTGACTCAATCCCCAGATCGACGCTTGGAAGAGGGAAGGAACAACGTACACATCCGCGCCCGATCCAAGACGTGACATTGCGCCCTATGTCCATTGCCCCAATGTGTCTTTTGACACGGCCGCGAGCAGTACACGGTAAACAGACACCCGCTACATCGCCTCGGTTTCGCAGATGTCGAAGCTTCCGTCGACGGGCACTGTTCGTCATAAGTAAACTAAAGCCGCCCAAACGAATGAAACCTCACCTCAGGATTAACACAGACGCATTTGCTGACCCTATCACGAGCCTCGTTCTCCTTCACTTGCGTCTCCACCGCGGCCTTCAACTGCTCGTACTGCCTCTTGACCTCCGAGTCGCCCTCAGCACCCTCCACCACCATGGCACGCCTTACAGCCCTCCTACACGCCCTCAACACACTTCTATAAATCAAGAACCCCTCCAAGTGGCCTAGACACCCCGCAATCATCCTGCTCAAATGATACCGGTCCTCCCGCTCATCAAACAGCGCCTCGTCGCTCCCCACCACGCTATCCACGCGGAGCAGCGTATCCACTAACCGGCTCTCGAGCGCACGGACTACATAGCGCGGCGCCATGCGCGAAAAGACTGAAAGTTCCTGTATTAGGAGACACATGCACGAGCCCACCCTTTGTGAGCGGTGGTATAACCCCTTGGCTGCATGCCGCGCAGCGAGGCATAGGACGTCCAGGACGCCTTCGAGAGCCAGCGCGCGGCGGACGGCGGGTATGCAGCTGCGGCAGTAGAATATCGTGCTCAGCGACAGTCTCAAAGCCGATAACGACAGCGTCTTCTCCGCCCCGAGCGCAGAGGAGTCTGCGGACAACGCGCGGACCAGAGCGCGCGCGACGTCGGACGGCTGCGAGGAGAGGAGCGCGCGCATGGAGTGTGCGAGGTCGGGGTGGCCGGGGACGAGCTTGGCTTCGGCGATGAGCGCGGTGAGGACGGCGGTTTGGAAGGACTGGCGCGCGGCGGATGAGGCTGGGAGGCGGAGGAATGTGTGCATGGTGAGCGGGAGGAGGGCGTCTTCTTTGCGGAAGGCGTTCCGCAGGAGGGGGTCCCGGAGGAGGGAGGGGATGATGTGCCCGACTTCGCGGAGGAGGAGGTCGTTTGTGGGGGTGTGGGTGAAGAGCGCGATCCAGCTTGTTATCGTAGGACAGAGCGCTTCCAGGGTGCCATTTGGAAACACTGGTTGTTGTTGTTGGGATTTATCCAATCCGTGTGCAAGCATCTTCAGCGCGTATCGCGCGTTCATCGCCACTCCCCCATCCATATCTCCTCCGCCATCATTTACCTGCGCGAGATGCCGTGGAGAGAGATGCGCGTATATAACCGGCAGAACGTCGTCCAGTCCGAGAAAGTGGTTGTACGAGAACACGAGATGGAGCGTGGATGTTGCGTTGGGATCGCCGTTCAGAGCCTGCGTCTACAAAGCGTGAGAACGGCAATGGAAGGAAGGAAGCGAAGAAGACAGACTTTTAAGAGGTTGAATCGGGCAGGGGATATGGGCGAGGGGGGATGGCTTCGACTAGTAGACATCCTTACTTGAGCTAAAGCGGCGGTGACGTGCACCTACGGGATCAAATGACAACTGCAGCCATTGCCATCCTCTCTGATCTATATATCCCCCTCACATCGCTCTAAGCCTCTTTGGGAACAGGAACCGCACTGCCCAGGGTCCCGCGGCGTTTAGCCCAGAGTAAACATGAACGTAGCCACGGACGGAGATCTCAGGGTTCGCTGATAATTGATTTGGGTGGACATGCAAGTGAATTGAGTGTATCGCCACGGACTCACTAGGAAGCCGGAATGCCATTGTTCTCCGGCAACTTGAAGGATCCGCGAAGCTTGTTCATACTCGTCCGCGGTATCAGGTTTCGTATTCGTAGACGGCGGGAGCTCATCTAGGGAGAAGGCATGGAACCTGAGAAAAACACAGATATAGAGAATTTTGAATGGCAAAGAAAGAGGAATAGCGCACCAATTGTCATGAGGGCGACGCGTTTATATATGGAACAGCGTAGTTGATTCCCGTCGGTGCCACCACCACCACGCCCCCGGCTTCTAAAGCTGGTGATGTTCCTACAAGTAGATGTGTATCCAAAGCTTCTATGTTTAGAAAGAGAGTGGGTATCTCGCTCCGCGATGATACAACCGTACACACCGAGGTCAAGAAACGCAGAGGACTCGACTGCCGCAGGAGAACGAACTCGATGGAAATAGGCTTACGGTAAATAAGTATTAGGCGAAGCGATTGTATAACCCAGTCGATTCATCTTTCGGCGCGGGAGGGCATCAACGAAGAAGTGGTAAGAATAGCATATTCTGCTCGTCGTAGTCCTTGGCCAAGGCGCGGCACTCGGACCGACTGCCGTGGTGGCGCTATACTCGCATTGGAGATGCTAGAGCAAGAAGTAAAATAAAAAGACCTCTACTATGACACAGGACCTACATGCATTAAGGGGGAATCGAACCCCCGGCGGGTCGAGGAGAGGAGACTGCATGCCAACAGCAACGATGGCAACTACCGCTACCCCATTGATGCACTGTGGCGTCTTATACAGATGCTATCCAGACTGCTCACCCAACACTCGTTCGTTATCTATAAACACCTTGGCATTATTGTGTCGTAACTTTAATAGCGAGTTACTAAGTGTGACGTACGTTAGGTTATACCAGAAAGACGCCCAACATAGAAGACATCACATCCTTCCACCCTCCTTCTCACAATACTAACCTTGACACCCCTCCTTCTCTGCTCAAACAACTTACACACTGCCCAGGTCCCGCGGCGTTTAGCCCAGAGTAACTTCATGAATGTATGTGGCCACGGGCGGAGATCTCAGGGTGCGCTGATTTGCCATTGTTCCCCGGCAACTTGAACAGGCGGTATGTTTCGTGTAGTGTGTAGGAGGAGCTCGTCTCTACTCTCGACGATGGACTAGTCAAGTCACCTGTCAGGTTTTGTCGTCCATCGTCGGAGACCGAGCCATGAACTTACGACGCAGATATATGTAACACAATGGGTGCGTAGTTGATCCCCGACACTACCACCCCGCCCCCGGCGTCTCAAGGAACATGCTCCTCTAATGGCGAGTAGACGTTTCTATGTTTAGAAAGAGAGTTGGTATCTCGCTCCGCGATGATACAACCGTACACACCGAGGTCAAGATACGCAGAGGACAGCCCGAGGATAGCGAACTCGATGGAGACAGGCTTACGGTAAGTAAGTTTGGGGCCAAGCGATTGTATAACCGAGTTAATTCGCCTTTCGGAGCGAGAGTAGACGTGGTCAAAGTAGCATATTCAAATCGGCTTGTTCGTCGTAAGCGTGGTACTCGAACCGGCTGCCAGTGCTAAGAGGTGATAGATTTTGAGAACAAGATACGCATTAGAACATATGTCGGTAGCAGACCCGCTCGGTAGAAAGATAAATGCGACCAAAAACCCGGTGACAACATAACCTGATTAGATACAAATACAATTGCAGATCAAACATCATAAGCTCGTCAAACCGGTCTTCATACCTCGTTATTCCAAAACACCCCACACCCCAAGCCCCGCAAAAAACACACCCAATCCCAACACCAACCCCACATACACCCTAACCTGCGGGGCCCTCAAGTTCCCTATCAATGCCTGAACAGCAAAGCACCCTAGCGTCACGCCCAAGCTGTAGCCAAAGGTCATACGCGGGTACCACGTCGCGCTCAGGAGAAGCGTAGTTCCCAACGACAACAGCACCATCGTTACTCTCTGCAGCGCGAGGATGAACAGCGGGATATCGATAAACGCGACCCCAGCCAGCGCGGCTTCCATCTCCTCGCGTTTGTGGAGGGTGTTTAAGAGGGACAGGTTCGTGCTTATAACCGACGCTTCCTCATCCAAGTCATCTGCGTCTTCGTCGTCCAGAAGGTGAGGCGGCTGGGGCTCGTATAGCCGCATAGACCGGTACGCCCCGCGGATGCTCACAAAGGCTTCGACGAGCGCCCATGTCGTGCCGACGACCCACGTCCTGACAAACACCGCTTCATCCCTCTTCGACGGCATCGGAAAGTCCGCGTGGTGCGCTAGGCGCAGGAGATAGGGCGCACTGAGAAGCAGCAGCGTGTGGAGCGCGGCGCGCAGCAGGGCGGTGACTCGCCACCATGGGGACCAGTCGTCGACGTGCTTCTGCAGGGTGTAGGAGAGCGCCCACAGCGCGAGAGGCGTGAGCACGTCGTCCGCCCGTATGACTCCTCCTGATGTAGGAGTGGCGAGAAGCCAGAGGGGTATAGTGCTGAGAGCGAACGCGGCGACGGTGGTGAGCAGGACGGAGAGGGTGTATAGGCGCACGTGTCGGACGTAGTCGAATTTTATGAGATCGTCGTCGTCAAAGTCCATGTCCTCTGGAAGGTGGGAGAGAATGGGCTCGTCGCCGTTCATGATGGACGGACCCAAAATGCCTGAATGACGACATCGATCGGGTTGGCGATTTATTTGACGTCTTGATGGCGCGACGAATTGCAAGATCTTGTCCAGGCTCAGTCCAGGCTCGCTGTCTCTGAATCAGTTAGCTGAAGTGTGGCAGCCGTTCCTCATCTCAGAAGGAACAACAATGCAATGTATCTTTACAAGAGAGCAGACAGCGTAAAGGTTCAGGATGCATGCATTAATGGGGTAGTGGTAACCTGGGTCGTTGCCATGAATGGTAGCTCGTCCTGTCGACCCGCCGGGGGTTCGATTCCCCCTTAATGCAATCGTTCCCGTTGTCTGTTTTTTTGGCCACTGGCGGTACATGTTTTTACGTGTATTCACGGTAGGGTCGTGGAAATAACCTCGGGGGTGGTAAATAACCGTTATTTACCTACCCTCCCGGAGGTCCAGGTTATTTACCGGTTAAAAACGGTTATTTACCTGCACGTGACACTTTCACGTGACGTCTCCGCGGGAGCAAGTGCCATGCAGCAACCAAGGCAGCAACCGTCAAGTGTTTTCAGTCTTTCCCCTCCGGATGTCACACTGCCATGGTCTCATCAGAGTCAGATACATTTCAATGGCAATAGTAAATTTTCCTGCCTCTGAATATAGTGCATACTACTGTACTATTCCGACCGTAAGTTCGCAATTTTTTAAATTTTTCAACATCCTGAACCCCGATAAGCAATCGGAGGCGTTTGGCGGGGTCCGATAAGCAAATTGACCCCTCCGTGACGCGTTATGCGAATTAACGGTCAGAATAGTACAGTAGTGCCACACATCACGTGGATATGTCACGTGCAGGTAAATAACCTACCTCCAACAGCCTTAGGTTACAAACCGGTAAATAACCGGTAATTTACCGGGAAACAACCTCTTGGTACTGTAACCTAGGTTGTTTCCACTACCCTAATTCACGGTGTCGGTCGCTCTTAGGGTGGGGAAGTAAACCTATGCCTCGGTTACTTACCAGTAAGATACCGGGCCCTCTGGGAGGCGGTTACGATACCGTTAGTTACCCAACACGTGACGTTTCACGTGAGAAGCGTGGCACAATTTCTCGCGGGCCTTCTGGGGCCTGATTTTTCGCTCCTCAGGGTAAATTTTGGTTCCAAATGGCACATATTTTAACTGTGTCTACTGTGCAGTGCCTTACCCACTATTTGTAACCTACAGTACCCTCCCATCTCCACTTGCAACCTCCTCCCTCTACCGTCATTGATCATGTGATAAGTCACATGTTTGGTAAGTTACCTACCTCCTCGACCGTGAGGTAAGTTACCGGTATCAATACTGGTAACTTACCGCAGTAAACCCTACCGGTATCAAAACCTAGGGTTTACTTCACCACCCTAGTCGCTCTCTGTTACTGTACAGATTCGTTCAATTCGTCACAGTGTTGTCATTACATCATTACATGTATTACAGATTACACTGTAATTAACGATTACATTACACTGTAATGAAAGTGAAAATTCCAGTTACACCGTAATTACATGTAGCCTTAGGTAGTCATGTGACTCATGGTTAAGCCTGGGAAGGGAGAAGAGGTGTACACATCTGCTAACCACTCCCAGACACCTTCTCTGACCATTTCTAAGCCTTTACTGTACTGTTAGAGGAGACAGGCCATGATATCTGTTCAAGTTTTCCTGCAGACCAACCATAAATAGGCGCCACAGATAGGATCACATGACTATTACAGGTGTAATTAAGTGTGGTGTAATTAAGTGTAATTACAATTTACACTGTAATGAAAATTTGACCCCCTTATTAAGGGTGTAATGACAACACTGATTCGTCACCCCGGGTGACCTGTGACCGGGGTGACGAAATTTTGAATTCGTCGCGGCGCCGAAGGTGCCGTGACCGGGAAAAATTTTCATCAATTTCATTGATTTTCGGAGCAATTTGGCTGATTTTTTGGTCATTTTCGCTTCCCGAATTCGTCAGATCGCGCTGGGACCTGTGACCAGTGTGACAATTCGTCAATTTCGGGAGTATTTCGGGTCACCTGTGACCCGTGACTGACGAATTGAACGAATCTCTACAGTACCTCTCTAGAGTGAGTGCAACTGATACTAAACAATGAATTCAGACATTCACATAATGCCAAGCCCTCCTCCTCCAGATCGTTGGCTCGAACGTGATCTTCAACGCACCCTACAGTTCAGGCTTGCAGGGGACAGAAACTGCTGACTGCGATAGACTGAGGCGCACCAGAATTGACAGTTTGGTATTCAGTTTGCGTACCGGTCAGTGAGACGCGTAGTAGTCTAATTACATGCACTTCAACTTTTCATGCCGGATTACTTCAATTCGTCCGTATTCCACTGCAGATGACTAGCAACATTCTCTTCCTTCGTCCACAGCAGGAACTCCTCTTTAAACTCTCCCGAGTTCTCCTTGAACCAGTTGAGCACCGCATGGATCACTGCCTGCCCCTCGCTTTCCTTCGACACCTTAGCTTGTCGATTGATGTTCTCCTTCGTCGCGACGCCGCTATGTCCAAAGTCGATGACCACCGCGCTGCAATCCGAGTCTGGGATGATAACATTCTTTGGTGAGACGTCGAGGTGATATACGCCACAGGCGTTGATGGCTTTATAGCTGTCTTCGATTGGGGTCAACTAAAGAGAAAGAAACTTGAGCTCAGAAGAGACCACAACTCGGAAGAGGGCGTACCATATCCCGCAGATCCTCAAGAGATGCTCGCTTCCCAGCGGTGTCTGCCGCTTCATATTCATGGCTACACTGAGCAAGCGTCTTCCCTTTGATATGCTCCAAAATCAGGACGCGCGCCTCTTCCCCATTCGGCATTGTAACCTAGCAGTCCCGAATTAGTCTCTTTCAACTTCATAGTAAGTTTCCAAACAGCGCACCTTGACTTTCCCCAAATAGTACGGCACCACCGCACCCTGCACCTCCGCCAATCGCTGCGTATATATCAAATTCTCCGTACTCGCGACCTGCCTCCCAAACGCCGAATACTTGAAGGAATGCTCCTCCTCCAGATCAGGTAGGGGGAGAATGGAGGACTGCAGAATCTTTAGAACTACTGTCTCCTCGGTCCCTTCGACACGCGCGACCCAGACCTGCGACCACTGCCACGCGTCGTCGGAGGATAGATCCATCGGTTGTAAGCCGCTGTCCAGTATGAATCGGAATGAGCCACCGTGCAAAGCAAAGTTGGGATATGGGCGGCGTGTAGATGCGTGGGTCGGGGAGAATGGGGGTATAGTAGCGGTGAACGACCATCCGCGATGTAGAGGGCTCGCCTGCGCCGCCGCGCGCAGCGTGAGAAGCGTCTGTGCGTACCGCAGCACGGCCTGTGGATCGTCCACGTCGACTTCGGGGACGAAGCAGGGCATGCAGTCGTGGTATTCCTGTGGGATTTCGGATGCGCTGTCCAGGTCCCATGTTGGTGGCGTCATGTTCGCTTTAGATGGGTGTGTAGCTTGCGGTAGGTGTATGGTGTCGTGTGGGCCGAGGCTGGAGGTATATGAGGCGACGAACAGCGATCTGGGGTTGGGAGCCGAGAACGACCGAGGCGGTCCGTCGGCGGACCTTGGGTGGACATGGGATTTCGGATTGCCGCTTGTCCAGAAGGACTGCGGTCCACCATCGAAGAATGATTGCGGGGTCTTGATGAGCAGGCATGAACGACTATTCTAAGTAGCGTGAATTCGGATGGACTAGGATAAAGACTGGAGAAAAGACATTTTGAGATTTCGTCGCGGTCGACCTGTACGAGCGCGGCTAAACGCCTTCATGATTTCTTGAAAGAGAAATTTGGTAAAGGTCCCAGACTCTCATGCGATGGTATCAGTCTAAGTTGGACTGACTGGAACACACCATCACTGTTTAATTGCCGCATAGCCCAAGCATAGCCGCGTCTGTCATCTTTTGGATTGATGTTTCCTGCATTGATTTGTGCTATAGAAAGATGGAACACGATCAAGGAGCCTCATGGCCAAGGAATGAACGTTAATGAAAGTCGTGCAAGTCGTGAGCCGTGTCACAACAACCGCAAACAAACGCGTTGAATTACTACCACCATCATGGATCCTAACACATTCCGCGTTCTACGCGACCTTGGGAATTCCGTAGGTCGTCATGCAATATTTTTATCATAACATGATTGATTGTTCCGTTCCACTCATAGGTTCGTGTCGGCTACTACGAGTACTTTTGGTTCCAAGCTGACAGCTGTGGGATGCGACTGAGAATCTGCCTCGTGTGAGTCTATCGTACTTTGGGCTTCCGATTCACTGTGGTGTCCTCGCTTACGAACCGCATTTTTCAGGATGCCGGGCGCTTCTAGTCTGTTGGTTAGACCCCGGCCTGTACAGCGCTACTCATTATTACATAATCGACCCTTTTAAGAATACCCCCTGTCTCCTGCGCGCGGCACAGGAATTTATCGGTTATTCCTATTCGCATTGCTGACACTGACAGAGAGCACACAAGTAAAGAATAAGAATATCGGTCTATTTGACTTGTACTACGTACAACCAGTGCCTACACGCGCCTCTCAACAACCCTAATCGGAGTCGTATTAGACATGGGCAGCGGGGAGTGCACAGAAGCCTGTGCTTCCGTCTGTGAACGCGGGAAATTGGGGAAAGAGAGAACAGGATTGGAGCCGGACCCATATATCGACGCCCGCGGATGGGAGCGGAACAGCGACTAAACTTCAAAGGTTGGCACGGCAAAATAACGTAGGCGGTTGACGACTAACCACAATTGCCGCCTGAGAATACACTCAGAGAGGCAGCGGAGAGGATGGACTTTTGGCCGAGATCTTCATCGATTCTACGGGGACGACGTAGTCAAAATTTTCCTGGTGATTACGCGCATCATCCGCCAATGGTTGCTAACACATGTGAACTAGAGTAAGCGACAGCGCAAGTAGGAAGTGCATACCAAGTTGGTCAAGAAAAAGTGGTTGTTCAGAATACGGGTACTCCACTTGAGCGAGACATGATCTGGCTCTCGCGAGTCGCACGTCCAAATGTTCAGGATCGTCGTCCACAACCTCAAAAGGGTACACAGCTGGCTCGTACGAATTAGCCTTTACCAGGGCTGCAGCCCGTGTCTACTATGCTCTTGCCCGCGTATTCGGTCGCTATGGAAAGGTTAAGCGCGCCATGATGTCGAAAAATGACTCACAGCGAGTCTTATCGTTCAACCGTTGTAGTCAGGCTCTCCAAAAATCTGGTAGTAGCGCGCCGACACCTTTAGGCTTTTGCCAGTCCAACACTGCGCACGCTCCAGAACTTTTGCATCCAGTTTTCCTGCCCCCACACGCCGTGCCCCGACGCGTGCCGTGCACCGGCACACAGAAGAGCGGCTGGACGGCCGCATCGTCGTCTGATATGATTCCATCCGGATCCAAGGTGTCTTTCTCGTCGGTGCTGAGGTTGTCGTCCTCGTTCAGAGCGGCGTCGCATAGCGTCTGAGGGTTGCAAATTCTTGAGGATGGCGCTTCCCTCGATGTTGCGGCTGAGAATGTCGAACGGCTCGCTATCAGCTCGCGACAATAATTTAAGCAAGAGAAGAATGGTGGTCGAGGTTGGTGAAAAAGGCGTATTCGGCTGACCGGAGCGGAATATCCGATTACATAATAAGCAGTAGCGCTGTACAGGCCCCGATGTAACAAACAGACTACATACACATTGACACCTCCCCCCCGTCATCGTGTATGTAGCGTCTGGCTTCGAGAGACTAGGGCGCTTCGCTCAAGGAGCCTATGTCATCGGTGCATATCGGTATCCTCGTTTCATTTTGGCACTCTACTTTTCCTCTCCAGCCTGAGCCTTCGCACCAGCACGATGTCGCTTTACAGCACCGCAGCACTCGTTGTCGGAACTAAAGCAAAGCTGGCATTTGGTAGTATCGTTCCTTCGTGCCTTGTCCCCCAGCGCTCGATGCATGTCAAATTTCGGGATCTCCATCAGTATCAATCTCAGCATCAGCACGCAAGCTATGCGGGATGTGCCATCAGGAGGGACTCATCTTTTGATTTATCTTAGACGCTGGGAAGACGAGGTTTCCTTCCTTCCTTCCCACCATGCGATCGTCTGCATCGTCCTCCTCCTTCACGCTCGAACTGGACCACCTGGATTATTCTTCTTCGTCGTATGTCGTTAAGCAAATTGTTTCGCGCCATTTTGTATCCTCACCACAGTTCTCAGACGCATGGAAAGTGGGAAGCTTTTGGGGGACGAGGAGAACGAATGGAATACCAGCGACCTTTATGAGGATCGCCAGAATGACAAGGATGAGACGAGGAGTGCGCAGGATGAACCGTCTCCGCGGCGGCCATCGCTTCGTCTGATGGTCGTGCATTTCCTCCATGGGATGTTGCTCTTGATAAGCATCTTCACGCTTCTCGTTTCGTTTTGGCGCTGGGAGCATAAAGTCGAGGTTGACACCAACAATGTGCGTATATCTCGTCGCATATATTGTAGTACGCCCGCTGAACTGTGATCCAGGTCAGTCAAGTCACCAGTATAATATCCATTGTCGTGCAGGTGTTCTTCACGGCGTGTATATTGCTCCTGTATCTACTGTCTAGTGCCGTTGCCATTGATGCTGCTATTCGCCATCGTGAGCAGCCGTTCTGTATAACGTGCCTTTCATGTCTAATTCGCCTACTAGCTCGTTCTATTATCGACCTCGACTTTCGTCTCCAAGCGTGGTATGGGGGAATGGGTCCAGCTATAGCGAACGGTATCTTCCGGATGTATCGCTTCCGACAAGTTTCCAGGAGTGTACTCTTTGGCGTACCCTTATATTTCATCATTGGCGAGGTCCTGAAGGTAACATCGTCTAGTGTCCTTGGTACGTCCCTTCCCACACCAGCAAGGCAACGCTGTTGCTGATATGGCTTCCATCATAGGTATCAACATTTATACCACGACGACACCTGTTGCCGGTTCTGCTCAGAGTCATATCGTGTGGTTTGAATACCCGAACCTTAATCATACGGATCATGATCTTTATGACTGTTCTGCGATCGACAATCTGAACACTGACTTTTATAAGGTACAGGATTTGTGGAAGGTCGGTGTTCTCGCTCTCAATGTTCTGATGTCTTTGACAAATAACACGTAGGTTTCGAAACAAATCCTCAGTCTAAACAACACGGGGAATGACACCACACATCCCGGGTTGATTGGCAAGTAAGTCTTCCGAACTGGCGTAGCGCGGTGATATCTAATCGTCCACAGCACCATTTACGATATCCCAGACTCGTCTCCTCCTTTTGATGTAGGTTCGTAGCGCCCCTTCTCGAGCTCTATTACTACGAAACTGAAAAATCTTATAGCCATCTGAACGGCACAAGAATGAACGTGCACTGCTCCCACGTTAAACCCGACGATACCACCTTTGAGCTCAGATACGATTCCGACGACATCTCAGATCAATTTGCCGGATACTACGTTCGATGGACGGCAGACAATCCCGCGTACCCTTACGCCGAGATGCATAACAGGCCTCCATATGGAACGCTGAACTCCTCATATGTCAACATCTCTACCCTTTCGCCCATAATCTTCGACTCGGAGTTTGACCAGGGCGTATACATACTGATGCAGAAGTGGACCTACGACGAGTGGTGGCCAGACGACACAGGGTTCAAAGCTATTTCCAACCAAGTACTGTTTGTCGTGGCGGCACCTGACATTACCCTTCTTCTTCACGACTCGTCCGGGTCCGTCGCGTCCGTGAACCTCACCACCCTCGATTCCACCGACGCTTGTTTCAATGTGTGCGGTGATAACAATCTGGATAAAAACTCGGCAGATTGTGTCGACTACATGCGCCAGCACACCGACTGCGTCGCCAATAGCGAAACGTGGCATTTCCAAGCCGTTGGGTGTACCCTCCAGACGGCACAGTCTACACTGGCCGTTACACAATCCGGATTGCTGGCGCCCGAAAGTTATTCGCGTACCCAGCCTTCCAAGGCGCACGAGTGGGACGACTTCTCCCCTGTAAATCCCCACGATGGTTATGATTTCCTCGCAAACGAGTTTCTCGAGATGTTCGTACTCGCGCCGTGCTCCGTTGACTCGGGAAACAATACAGAGTACCAGGACCTGGGCGTCATGTCCGGTGTCATCATCAATATACTTCTGGACAATCAGGATCTCAATCACTTCGAAAACACGCTCGCGAACATGACGGCCAGCTACCTGTGGAACGTCTGGCAGCAATGCGATTCCCCATTCAAATATGGGTGGTCGTATCAGCAATGTTCTCCGAGATCTGATGACTTCGCTGCATCGCTCGCGACTACCGCGGCATACGACCGTCTTGAGACGAAGGCAAGACTACAAATAGTACAATGGAAGGCGGCGGTGACGGTCCTGTGTGGGCTCGTCTTATTCTTTTTGGCGTTTTATCTACTCGGGACGTCCACTGATAGTCGGGTGGGTGTGCCGTTACGAGAGGCGAGGTTCATGGAAACGTCGCGGTTGTTAAAAGACTCCTCCATACCCGAAGTTGTCAGCACGGCTGCTCCTGGGTTTGAAAACAAGTCGATAAGGTGGGTTTTCTGAGGGCATCATCTACTTCATTGAGGCGCTGACTGATCTTCTCAGATATATCCGTAACGGTGCTGAAGAGAGGAAGGCGTGTCTGGATATATATAAGTAGGAGATGTGGGACCTCTATTCTAGACATGACATTTTATATATGTAACTTAAAAAATGACTCAAACATCAGCTGAGGGTGGTGTGGTATATGCGTCAAGTGTCTAGTCAAACTCCTCGAGGCGTCGTTTGCCTGGACGAGTCGGCGGTCCTCTCTCTCCGATATCAGCATGACGAGTACCGTTGCCATAGAAGTTGTCCAGGCTGAGTTGGAGTAAGTACTGCGGCATTCACACGATGACGAGACTTACAAAAGGCGATTCAGACCAGATTCAGATGCTGCCATCTGGCCAGTGTTATGGCCAATACCCGCAATGAAATCGACTGTATCTCCGGAATCGGCAGGGAAAGCGTCCAAGAAGTTGTACATCCGCGCTCCACGATTGGCACTGTAAAGTGGGTCTGAGATAATTGCTCGTACAGACAGGAAATAACCAACCCTGTTGTATCAGGTGCGCATCCGTCTTTGTAGTCGCCAAAGTCGTTCAGTCCTCGCGCGTACGCGATATGTCTGGATCCGTAGCGAAGACGGACACCGAGAGATCCGAGAGTCCTGACAAATGTGCGCTCGTAATCCATGTTGTAGTTTTCGAGCCCGTGATGCCAATCATTGTAGGTTGGGCATGAATCAGTAGTTAACGGTCGTTGAGAGTTTAGCCTTTGGAGACCTGAGCGAGAGCCTTGGTAGGGACGCGACGTGACTTACCACACGAATGAACTCGGATTCGCAGTCCAATAAACGACAGGAACTTTGATGGCGAGTTGGTGAGGTTTCCGTAAGGGATCGATAGAAACATGCTTACCGTGAAGAAACAGGTCCTTCCCAACTGCAGCATACCGTTGAACCATCTGGGCCCCCATGCTGTGTCCGGCCACGACGATCTCCTTCATGTTGGGGTATATGCTAATGTCGTTGAAGTACTGCAGGATCTGATCCAGCGCATCGTACGAAGAAACATTGTGGCCTTGAGGATAGATGCTGTTCGCGCCGATATACCAAGACACGTCTGCAGAAGCGTTAGTTTTGTTATGCGCCGAATGTTCTACAGGACGGACCATTCCAGGTAACAATGTCAGAACGCTCTATGTTGTTCTTCGTGCTTGTGAAGTAAGGCGCCATCAGAGCAACGGATTCTTGATTCACGTCGGGATTTAACTGGGTCGCCTTGTTCAAAGCTAAGGACGAGATCGATCAACAACAGTCTCAAACTTCGCGAGGAATGCCACAAACCTTGATACATTGCGCTGAAATAACCTTGGGAGTTTCCGTTGGCTCCATGAATGTAAAGAACAGCCCGCTGTACCTATTGTCGATGAGCATTAGCGCCTATCTAGTGCCGATCACGGTGGAATGCTCACCTTGGTGGTATCCTGGCGTTTTTTGTTTGGGAACGAGAAGTAGTTTAGCATTGTAACGTTGCCGCCATTGTTGTTCTTGATATTGAAGTACGCAAGCTCAGCGCCAGTGACGGCTGGGAGTTCTGGTACTGCGACACGTCGACCGGCATATTGCTGTGCGAAGGCGAAGGAAGTAAAGATTGTGGTGTAAATGAGTGACAGAAACATGTTAAGGAATGGGAGAATGGCGAACGAGAAATGTGAGATGAAGTTTTTATGTTCATGTGCGAGTCGAGTTCGCTGTCAAGTCGGATCTGTCCGAAGCGCCCACGGAAACAAGCTTTCCCGGTTTGATGCAAATGACGAAAAACCTCTAGCGATTAGCACGGATCCTTGCGCTACAATCCTAACCTCCTTAAAGCTTCTAATGAGTGAAACTCCTTCGATTTTCTAAGCGTGAAAGGTTACGATATCGGGTCCTGGCTGTCATCCTAGTCACAACTGGAAACATGGACCTCTCGAGTTACACATGATCAGTAGAAGTAATAAGAATCTCAATCGTGCGGGCTGTTCTGAATTTGACGTACCGTATGACGGCCTCAACGGAATCGAACTTATACTTGAAACGACATCGGCTTCCAGCAAAACGCCTGTGCTTACGCTCTGTACCGGAGGAAGTAAACGTGATTGCGATAGAAAATGTTCAGTGCAAATAAGAGCGGAAACGGCATGCTTCGCTGCGTAAGAATATGTCTTGACTTTCCAATGACATCCTGAACATTGCGTAAGTGGTAAACCTTCCAACAGATGCGCCATGCGCTGACAAAAATCCGAGTACATAGACTCGGAACCGTACACCCACCCGGCTCCGACTGCAGCTCGAAGTCTGCACGAAGGACGCGACCACTAGTAGGAGCGTGGGTTAACCTGTATTCCAACCTTAGTGGAGAGCCTAGTTGAAGCCGCGGTCGTCCTATGACCTCTGATGGGTTACGGTAAAACGGTGAGCGAGGGATTTTCGCTAGAAGCAAACTACACTTACCGCGAAATGTGCCCGTCTCCGACCGAGACCTTCAATCTTCATCGGCAAGTTGTCAAGAAGTGTAAGAAGGGAGTAGTGTTGCTTACACTTCCGACTGTGCCTGGATCCATCGAAATGCAGACGGGTATGCGTCCGAGGAGATGGACAGCAACCGATGTCTTTCGCGCAAAAATAATCCTGAGCTGTCAGATATCAGTGGCTAAAACTGCGTTGAACAAGAGATGACGACATCTTCGATTTCGGAAGACAAAGCGAGAGTACTGTGTGCGATGAGCGGAACACCGAGCAGAAACACCAAGACCAGAGTCAATGTCAATATCATCATTGCTGATGAGAATGAACCGCACCGCCTCCGTTTTACATTGCAGCGGCATAGCACATGGCCTACAATTCAAACTGTAGCGACGCGCCCTTGTGGCGACTAGGTCGTTGCGTCTGGAAACCGCGTCGTCGTGATTGAGCTGGCTTCGCACAAGAAGATTCGGGCTAATTCACGTCCTGGATTCACCCACGAATAACATAGCACTATGGTGTAATCACTACGTGGCGCCCGTTGAAAGCTGGCCAGCCCTCTTCATATGTTGTAGCTTTTCGGCCTGTTGTTTCTCAAACTCGGCTTGAAGCTGCTTCATGTTCGTCTCTTTGAATGCCTAGAAAACGACATGGTCGTCACCGTCTCGCGCAACACTACATGCTCACCTGTGTGAAATAGTATCCTGAGAGCGCACTAGTCACTGGAGATAAATGTCAATTTACGTGGAAACTTTAGCGGGAGGGAGAGTCTTTACCAACAGTCGATACGATGATCTGATACCGGCCAAGCTTCATGAACTTGGCTCCAATCACCCCCGAAGCGAGCCCCGAGGTAAGACCTGCGAACAGGCCCTCTTTCCAGGATTCCTAGCACAGCAGCCATTAGAGAAACAGATATCAGAGAGACAAGAACAGCGTTTACTGTCTCGGCCCGACCTATAGCCTCTGGCGGAGGCGAATTGTTTGAGCTCATGGTGGTCCCGAAATGGAACTTTTTTTGTTTGGCTACGCTACCCCTACCTGGCAAACATTTACACAGCCACCGCATGCTTTCTTTCTTCCTCCAACTTTCATCATTGCCCGTTCAAACCTTCCACCCGCCGAGTTCGCAGGCGACTAACTAACTACACCTTATATTGTTATTTTTATCTGCGGCTTCCTGATTTACCGGGTGCGCCACATTTCCTTTTCGTGTATGATCGAGATCGAATTCTACTTCAGATGTACGAACTGTATGATGCTTGTACTGTGATACTTTTCTATCGGTGTGTTTTCACCTTCATACTGCTCGGATTCTTGGCTGATTATAAGAATTGCTGACTGCAGAACCAAGATGATCGATCTTATCGAGACCGTTTGTCGCGGCGCGTCGCAGACTAAGGTCTTGTGGTCTCTCCGAAAGGCATGGGGCATCTGCATTCCTCTGATGTTCCGTCCTGACTGGTCATTCAGATTACTCTACCGCTTTAGATATTCGCTGCTAGCGATGCATCTTTTTTTAACACGCAGTGCACCTCTCCATACATGCGTAGGATTGGCGTGAAGTGCTTCTTCCGTGAAAACATGCTGTGAATGTTCGCCTCCCTTGCTGATACAACTGGATATACGTGTGTGCTATATATAACGAACCGGAGTCGTCTCCGCGGTCATGAATATGTGCTACCTGGAACATCAATAGCTGTTTAGTCTACACCGAGGATCCGGCCCGATCTGACAAGCTGACCTCGCACCCCAGTCGTGACATGATACCCAACCCCCAACTCCGATCCCCGTCTGCTTCAAAAGGCTCACTGAATGCTCGAGATTACCCCACTGCAGCCCCCGAAGCCCGAGTGGAGTGAGCTCAGAAGTCAATCACTATGGCCCTCTTTCATGTGTACGTACTTCGTGTGCTAAACATTCGCGTCTAGAAATTAATGTTGAATGGCTGACAGGCAAGGCGTGCCCATCGGTGTCGTCGCCATCATGTTGGCTACGGTAGCCTCTATGGGTGGCTTCATTTTCGGTTATGACACCGGTCAAATCTCCGACATCTTGCTGATGGACGACTTCTTAACACGCTTTGGACAATGCACGGTTGAGGGCGACGCTTCGACATGTCATTTCAGTAATGTTCGCTCTGGTCTCATCGTCGCTATGCTTTCTATTGGTACCCTCATTGGGGCTCTGATCGGTGCACCGTACGTCGTGGTTTTCGACGAATGATATCGGCTCTGCCTTACTTAGATCCCTAGGACAGCAGATTTCCTTGGTCGTCGATATGCGATGGTGGTGGAGTGCGGTGTCTTCATCATCGGTGTTGTTATCCAGATGGCCAGTATCAGCCAGTGGGCGCAGTTCGCAGTCGGACGGTTGATCAGTGGGCTTGGTGTAGGCGCCCTAAGTGCGGCAGTTCCAATGGTCAGTATGGTTTTCGAAAGTAAACCCAACTTCACTCATCACGCTTCTCAGTACCAAGCCGAAACCGCACCCAAGCAGATTCGAGGAACGCTGACCGCTACTTACCAACTCTTCATCACGTTTGGTATTCTTGTCGCATGTGCGTAGGTTCAACACTCTCGCGGTATCTACTAACCTTCGATGAAGATTGCATATCTATTGGTTCTCGTGTCATTGACGGGCCCGGCTCATGGCGTGTCGTTGTCGGCATTGGCATCGTCTGGCCGTTCTTCTTGGCGATAGGTATCCTGTTCATGCCCGAGTCTCCGCGTTGGCTGGCCACACAGGGTAGATTAGAGGAAGCCCGGCATAGTATCGCTATCACTCACGGCATTGGCTTTGACGACGAGGCTAAGGATACCTTGGTCGAGCGGGAAGTTGAAGAAATACGGAGCAATGTCGAGTATGAGCAAACGTTCAGCGGCGGGTGGGTAGATTGCTTCAAGCCTGGGAACAAGATCCTCTACAGGACATTACTGGGTATTTTTTGCTTGCTCGCTCTATGCGATACGCCTTCCTGTATTGATACACTTTCAGGTATGGCGCTACAAACGTTCCAACAGTTGACGGGCGCCAACTATTTCTTCTATTACGGAGCCACGATCTTCACTTCCGTCGGACTTAACGACTCTTACGTGACGCAGATCATCCTTGGTGCAGTCAACTTCGTCTGCACTTTCGGAGGCATGTATGTTATGGAAAGGGTATGTACATTGTCCTTTCTGCGGCCGGTCAAAACTAATTTCCATTTGTTCAGTTCGGCCGTAGACGTCCTCTCATCTGGGGCGGTCTCTGGCAATCCGCATGGCTTTTCGTCTTCGGCGCTGCAGGAACCGCCAAGGACCCAACGAATAATAAAGGAATCGGACAGTGTCAGTACTCGCTTTCGTTCGGTCTTTGAGACGAACTCTAACGTTCTGTTTCAATACAGTAATGATTTTCTCAGCCTGCATGTTCATCTGGGGCTACGCCATGACGTGGGCGCCGGGTGTCTGGATTCTGATTGGAGAGACCTTCCCCACCCGCACCCGTGCGAAGCAAGGTGCTCTTGCTACAGCCGCGAATTGGCTGTGGAACTTCCTGCTGGCATTCTTCACACCCTTCATCGTGAGCTCTATCCACTTCCGATATGGCTTTATCTTCGCATGTACGTGTCTTTCATTTACCGGCTGATGAGAGGCTGAGACCGAATGTATCTAGCGTGCAACTTACTTGGAAGCGTTATTGTCTACCTCTTCCTCTATGAATCCTCGGATCTTACGTTGGAAGCAGTTGATATGGTACGACTGTCCTGCGCTCACATCGGTCGTAATCCTTACTTCTGCCTCTTCGTAGATGTACAACGATCCGAAGTGCTTCCCATGGACTTCTGGCTCCTGGGCGCCTCCCGGTTACTCTAGCCGCTACGACCTTGTCGCCCAAAGCAAGGCTTCAGATGCCGGGAAACCGCTTGCGACGCAGGAAAAGATTGAGAAGAGTGGAGAAGCATCACCACAGACGAGCTAGGCAATTTTTCTGTTTTCCAAACTTGATGATATAACGACTATGTCCTTGCATTGTAGTGAGCGCAGAAATTTAGAGAAATAATAAATCGTGATTGGGTCGTCAAATACAAAATACCGCAAGATTTGGCTGGTCCATGACCGACGATGAGGTGTTCTTGTCCTTGTCCTCCGCATTGAAGGGTATCCATCCTGACTTCATTATACAACTGCACTCTTCCATGACGCGTTTGACGGCATCGGAGGAAGGATGTCGACCCCGAAGCGACCAGAGATATATTATCAAGGAGTTGAGACTACAGGAGATATGACGAGTCCTCGACAAGAAACGCGACAGCGATACGGACCACCTCAGATGCCTGACTATTACCAGTACAGTACCTACGTCAATGGCTCCGGAAGAGGTGGTGCGGGCCACGAAGGACATCCACATTTGTAGGCTCGATATAGAACCAAGATTGTTGTTAGTAGACTTTCATCATGGCGTGTGACGAGAGCGTTGGGTATTTATCAACGAGGATGGGGAAATCGAAGTTATGACTGAGGCATGTATTTTCTAGTAAACACGAACGTTTTTATTGTTGTAGTCTTGTTTGTAGTCACGCGTCAAGAGCACCTGGGAAGAGAATAGAAGTTGTGATATCCGCCTTCGCCCAACAAGTGCTTGTGCCTCGAAGGACCCAATCATGATAAGGTAAGTAATCGTGCTTCTTATCTCGCCCCTTGGTGGGCCACAACGGGGGCACGTGATTGTCTTTGTTCTTTGTTAAATGCGCCGACGGTTTGTCAGTGATTAACCTCTCTCTACAACTATCACCACCACACAACTTGTAACTCACTTCACCCTATATCCCCCCTACATAATGTCCCTCCGAGACCAAGCACCGGGTGGCTTCCCCAGAGTCCTCCTCCCTCCCGCGGACGGTTTCTCCCCTGGGTTCCTTGTATGACGAGCTCCCTATAGTTCAGTCACGCGGCTAACAACTCGTTACAGTTTGGAGTAAAATACGCCCTGGATGCCGTGAAGACAATGCAATCGATTCCTCAATCATTGATCCCCCGCCACGGCTTCTCATATGCTCCACCAAAATTCAACTTTGGTTGGCCTATCGAGAGCCATCCGGAAATTTTTGAAGCGTTAGAATCCACCCATCCCGAGCTCATTGTGAAAGCGATGGTCCACGACCCGATTGAACACCCTTCGGAGGAAGGCATCGACCCCGAGGCGACCATGGAGCGCGTTCACCAGTACATGGTAGACGAGCTGCAGCTGTCCTCGGCCTGGAGGCCTCGCTTCGAACATAAGCACCCTACTAGTACTCTCAGCGGGTTAGATTGTTTCACAATCACGAACACTTATGGGAACGGCGTGCACCAGCCACCAGAAGAAGTGGCGCAGGCGATGAAGGATATCTTTAAACTAGAAGGACAGCCCAGGTGGTTCTTAGACTTCCATCATGGCATCTGGCAGGAGCGCTGGATTTTTGCTAACGAGGATGGAGAGATCGAAGTTATGACTTAGGTATGTGCTTCGGCTACATTGCTACTCTCTTACGATAATCAGTCTCCAGTTCCAAGATGCTGCGGACTACGAAACTGCGTTGCTGAATTTGTACTCTTGTAGATTGATTCTTTATGTACTCATGAAATGAATGAATGTGTACTCTGCTTGATTTCATTGTACTTCGAGTTCTAAACAGGTAATAGACTATGTCTTCTCATAAAACTGAGACGTCTCTCGAAGAAGGTATCCAAATTCTCGTATAAATATCATAGATGCAACGTACTGGCTACCCATCTATTCGTGTCGCAATGTCCAGTTCACCAATACACTGCTGCCCTTCCACTTCCCCTTCATATCCAACAATCGCCAAACTCTCCATCCATCACACAGATTACCAACGCGCGCACAAAACACCGCCACCTTGTCGTCCCTCCCGAACTCGTCCTCCATAACCAACAAACGTAGGAACGCCAGCTCGTCCCACTCCACATCAAACTCGAACGTCTGATCCCACATCACCCCGACAACGCCGTTCGGGTACTCTGTCGGCTTGACCGATTTCGTCTTCACCTTCTGATCCCCCGCAGAATGGAACAGCTGCACCCGAGCATAGAGATGCTTGCCTAGGTTCTCCCCAGGTAAATCCGACAGGCCCACAACGCGCAAGCTCATGCGCACCATCCTCTTTGGCTCGTCCAACGCCGGCTTGAGCACCCACCCGTCCGTGCCGACAAACATCGCCTCGTTGACCTGCATACCACGGTCGTATTCTTGCCAATTCACGCTTACGACGTGGCTACCGTTCCGCCAACACCGGATGATGTCCATATTGCTGCTCCTGATGCGGGTGCCTTTCGGGAAGACGCGCCGGAGGTGATGGAGGCCGTGCGTCCAGAGGGACTGGAGCGGGTACGAGTGGATTTTGGCTTCGGAAATGTTGATGAGGATGTGGCGAGGGTAAGTGGGCGGGGTGAATATGGAGGGCGTGGATATCCATGTCGGGTGATGCGGTTTGAGGGAGCGCGCGTAGAACCCGAGGGACGCGAGGGATGGGGAAATCTTGGATGGTTGAACTTCAGGTGGCGTTTGGGAAGCTTCAGAGTCAGAGTCTGAGGAGGAGGATGAAAAGGAGGAATCTTCGTCGGGATTTGGTGGGGGTAATATTCGATCTAGAGGTGTATTAGCGGTTACATGGAAAGGGAGGCCGATACACACCATGCATAGGACGCGTCCCATCATATCGGCGGGACAAACGCGTTCATCATCCACGTTTTCCAGCTGGTCGTTTACGAGTTTATCTCCAAACTCTTCCGTCATGATCCTAACCATGTCCTCCTGCCCTTTCAAATCAACATGGCACTCGACACTGATCATCACGGGCCAAGAATCGTTGTCCACCACTCCGTTAATTGCCCGACATACAGAGCGGAATGGTATGCTCTTCGATAGCGTGTAGCCGTGTGTCACGGTTGGCTCCTCTTCCTCACACGTCGCAGGACCATCAGCCGCTCTCTTCGCCGGCCACGCATCAATCTCCACACAGCACCCATGACGCTGTAAGATATGCCGATATGATTCCGCAGTCGATTTCCCGACCAGCTGGCGGGAAAGCAGATATGTGTTATGGGACGAGGAGACGTAGTATTGGGTTAAGGGATAGTTGGGGTCCACCTCGTGCACTCGTATAGCAGGGCGCGCGCTCAGCTCATCGATGCCGCAGTCCACGATACCCAGGATGGGCGGGATCAATCGCAGAGGCTCGTCGGTGGGGGGATATAAATTGACTCTGGTGTCGATGCAAAACGTCCGGTCGATGTCTGCAAGGAGTTCGACATCGGACATGGCTGTCCGTGAATGAGAGAAGGCGTCGGCTGTGCATGTGCGCCAACTCCTGATCTGCATCACTGACAAAGAATGACACCCCTGACACGCGCGCAAGTGAGCACTGAAGATGAGTTTACTTGAAAATCGATATGTACACGGTTCAAGCGCTCACCATCTCAAGTCAAGTCCCTAGGTTCAGAGCGAAGTTTCATTCGCTACGGCTGGAAGAAGTGTCGCACACCCTAAAGTCGGCATGAGCTGATTAACAAAGGCATTGTCCTCATGATTGAGACCGACCTTGTGCGCAGTATGTAAAAAGTATACACAACACGGACGCCGTCAACAGTGTACACGCAATGTAGAATTCTGAGTCCACGTCGAGCCGTGGTCCTTGTGCCATCCAGAACAAGTCTCTAACCGGTTTACTTCGACCAAGATTGACATGTGCTTCAAGGAAACAGTCTCCGGCGTTGGCATCGTCAAAGCACTTGTAGGTTTCTTGTGGTCATCACAGAACTGGAGCGTCGACAGTCGAGGCCACATCCATCCTCCCCAGCCTCGACCAGCGGAACTCGGATATTCCGCTGAAGAATTCGAGTCGGGCCCAGCCGGGATGACTGCGTCGTGCGCCAGATTGGGGTATCACCCCGTCGTCTGGAGTCTGGAGAATGGAAATTGGCCGGCGTTATGGGCTTATGGGCCAACCTTCATCCCGCGTTATGGCTGAAAGTATTGTCCTTCGAATTCAGCGATCACTGCTTGTAACAACTTGAAGGACCTCACCTTTGCGGTATAGAGTGTAGCGTCAACTATGAAGAGATGAAACGACTAGCATCAAACGAAGTATATACGAGCAGAGCGGAGGCTGGGATGTCTCGAACAACTCCCGTGGGGCGGGCGGCTCAAGGTTGAACGGCTCATGGTGATGGGGCGGAAGAAGGTCGTTTACGCGATCGAGGTTATGTAAGGCTTGCTTGTCTTCTGCACTCAACAACTCTTGACTAGTGCTTAGATCTTGGAGAGCGCGTTTTTCACTGACATATAGGTCACTCAACACCACGGCTCTGTAAGTCGTTTGAGAAAGCTGCCTCACTTGACCGTTCACGCGTTTCTTTCAGCCAATCGGCTTTAACCGGCTTCTAGGCCGGTAAATCCACTCTCCCTGCATTGCCATGACGCATCTTTTCTTCATTATACTGTGCGGCCCATTCTACCGGCTAGTGCAACCCAATGCCGGCTCTCGCTCATGACATCAGGCAATATTTTATTATAAGAACGCCCCAAATGCTTCCCGGCCAGCAATATCACTTACTCCAACGCCCACAACAGTAACAAGACTTACACTCTCGTCCCTATAGTGCCATGGCGCTCTTCTACATGTACGTATCGCTTTCCCTATTCTTCTCGTACATGTCTCTAACGTCGTATTTCTTCCTCCAGGCAAGGAGTGCCCATTGGCGCCGTCGCCATTATGCTGGCCATTATCGCCAGTATGGGTGGCTTCATATTCGGCTACGATACTGGTCAGATATCCGATATTCTCCTCATGGCCGACTTCAAATTACGATTCGGTCAATGCGACGCGCCTGGCGTCGCGGACAGCTGCTCCTTCAGCAATGTCCGGTCTGGCCTGATCGTCGGTCTCCTGTCCATCGGAACGCTCATAGGCGCGTTATGTGGTGCACCGTGAGCATCTTCCTCCGAAACCTTCCTATCCACATGTATCTCATGCGGTTCTCCACAGCACCGCTGACTTCCTTGGTCGTCGGTATGCCATGATCGTGGAGTGCGGCGTGTTCATCGTTGGCGTCATCGTCCAGCTCACATCATTTTCGGCATGGGCCCAATTTGCCGTTGGCCGTTTAATCAGCGGTTTGGGAGTCGGCGCCCTCAGTGCAGCAGTCCCCATGGTGCGTTTAGTTCCGTATACATCGGCTACGTCACTTAGAAATATTGCTCTCTTTCAGTATCAAGCCGAAACAGCTCCTGCCCAGATTCGGGGTGCTTTGACAGCAACGTACCAGCTGTTCATCACGTTCGGTATCCTTGTTGCTTGTACGCCTTCTTCTCTGTTCCTTGACCATCTTCTTAAATCATTGTTGCTTTTTAGACTGTATTTCAATCGGAAGTCGCGAGATTAATGGAGCTGGCTCATGGAGAACCGTCGTCGGGATCGGCCTTGCTTGGCCAGTTATCCTTTCTGTAGGAATCCTCTTCATGCCAGAATCGCCTCGATGGCTCGGTAAACGCGGTCGTTACGAAGACGCCAGAATTGCACTTGCCCGGACGAGGGGTATTCCGAGGGACAGAATCATGACAGATCCTTTGGTTACACGGGAAGTTGAAGAGATCAGAAGCAACGTCGAATACGAGAAAGCGTTTAATGGCGGCTGGATAGATTGCTTCAGGCCGAAAAACAAGATCCTTTATCGCACGTTACTTGGTGAGTTGAATTGCTTGCTCATTTCTTTCGCGTTGTGCTGACTGACCGTCAGGTATGGCTTTGCAAAGCTTCCAGCAACTCACGGGAGCGAATTACTTTTTCTATTACGGTGCCACCATCTTCACGTCCGTGGGTCTTTCAGACTCCTACGTAACCCAAATTATCTTGGGCGCCGTCAACTTCGTGTGTACCTTCGGCGGTCTTTATGTCATGGAGCGCGTGCGTACAGTTTTCTTAAGCTACGATCTAGTTTTCACTCACGAATTGCTTCAGTTTGGAAGACGTGTTCCCCTCATCTGCGGCGGCATATGGCAGTCCGTCTGGCTATTCGTTTTCGGTGCTGCTGGTACTGCGAAGGATCCCACTCAGAACAAGGGCATTGGTCAACGTACGTCTTCCCGTCGCCGGCTTTTGCCAAAGCTAACGGCTTTCATCCTAATCGTAGTGATGATCTTCTCCGCTTGCATGTTCATTCTAGGATATGCCATGACGTGGGCACCTGGCATTTGGATTCTCATAGGCGAGACCTTCCCAACACGAACCCGCGCGAAGCAAGGGGCTCTTGCCACCGCGTCTAACTGGTTATGGAACTTCCTCCTGGCCTTCTTCACACCTTTCATCGTCAGTGCCATCGACTTCCGCTACGGATTCGTCTTTGCTTGTGTGTTACATCTCATTCCATGTGTCTTGTACCTGCTGACCCCTCGTTTCCTCAGCGTGTAATTTGATGGGCGCCGTCGTCGTGTACTTTTTCCTTTACGAGTCATCCGACCTATCTTTGGAAGGTGTTGACCAGGTGCGTTCTCAGCGTATCGACTTTCTTTTCGCTGATCCCAGTCCTCCAGATGTACAACGACCCATCCTGTAAGCCTTGGACGTCTAGGAAGTGGGCTCCGCCTGGTTATAAAGACCGGGACGACCTCATTGAACAAACGCGTGCTGCGGAGTCTGGCAAACCTATGGCGCATGAGTCGAGGACGGAGCATGTATCGACATCCGAGAAAACCGAGGCGGAGGTGTAAGTCACACCCTGAGTCTGCATAGACGACGCTCTGTGTATGTTTATTTGACGCCCTCTCGCAATGTATTTCTTAGTCTATACTTACTTACGAAGCAAGATTCATACGCTACTTAATACTGAAGACAATAATAACCACGTTCTAATTCAGTGGTCTTTGAGGGGCGTTTGGCTCGGTGCATGGTAGGTTTAGGATATATGGGCTCGATAACGGTGCTTGTGGGCCGGAGTTTGCGAAAAAATAAAAAGAAAAAGAAAGAAAAGAAAAGAAAAAGAAAAGGGAGAAGGGAGAAGGGAGAAAGAAGGGATTAGATGTCAGTGCTTCCCCCACCTGCTATGGTGCCGCTATATGCGTGCCCGCAGTTGCGAGGATGCAAGTCGCGAACGAAGTGCGGGGGTAACATCCGATCACTGATGTGCGGGAATGTCCGGTTTCGGCATGTCCTCCGTGAGGTAGCGATGTTGTTTAAAACAATTCTTCAGGTGCGCCTGACGGCGCGCCAATTTAACGGTATACTCTCACAGATTGAGGTGTTGAGAAATAAAAAAATTAGAGCTGTAGGAGGAGTGTGAACTTAATGCAAAATGCTTGTTACTCTCCCGCTGCCAAGTCGGAGTTTCAATACATAGCGATATTTTGGTTCACACGCAAAAAAGCGACTTCACGAATGTGCGCGGACATCCCAGACCCGTTGGTTGACTCTTCAAATACTACTTTCTTGGTTCTGGAAGTGGTTTGTGTGTGTACCCGACGCTTACGCGCAGTTTCATCCACCACGCTTCTTCTCCGTGTCTCCTAGCATAAGTAACATCTTCTAAAAGGGTGGAATTAATGTCAAGCTAGAGGTATGATATGCTATACATCTGAAAACTTGTTATACATGTACTCAGGAAGCACTACGGGTGCGAACAACTGCTATTCTCAATGATCGCGGTCAGGACTCGAACCCTCGCATTCCGGCAACTGACGTCTCCGAGTCGTGGGAGTTTTCTACCACAAAAGGTAGAATCGCTATCGTTATCGATAGCGACCCCACAGGCAACGTCAGCGAGCCGATATGGCTCGATAACGGTGCTTGTGGGCCGGAGTTTGCGAAAAAATAAAAAGAAAAAGAAAGAAAAGAAAAGAAAAAGAAAAGGGAGAAGGGAGAAGGGAGAAAGAAGGGATTAGATGTCAGTGCTTCCCCCACCTGCTATGGTGCCGCTATATGCGTGCCCGCAGTTGCGAGGATGCAAGTCGCGAACGAAGTGCGGGGGTAACATCCGATCACTGATGTGCGGGAATGTCCGGTTTCGGCATGTCCTCCGTGAGGTAGCGATGTTGTTTAAAACAATTCTTCAGGTGCGCCTGACGGCGCGCCAATTTAACGGTATACTCTCACAGATTGAGGTGTTGAGAAATAAAAAAATTAGAGCTGTAGGAGGAGTGTGAACTTAATGCAAAATGCTTGTTACTCTCCCGCTGCCAAGTCGGAGTTTCAATACATAGCGATATTTTGGTTCACACGCAAAAAGCGACTTCACGAATGTGCGCGGACATCCCAGACCCGTTGGTTGACTCTTCAAATACTACTTTCTTGGTTCTGGAAGTGGTTTGTGTGTGTACCCGACGCTTACGCGCAGTTTCATCCACCACGCTTCTTCTCCGTGTCTCCTAGCATAAGTAACATCTTCTAAAAGGGTGGAATTAATGTCAAGCTAGAGGTATGATATGCTATACATCTGAAAACTTGTTATACATGTACTCAGGAAGCACTACGGGTGCGAACAACTGCTATTCTCAATGATCGCGGTCAGGACTCGAACCCTCGCATTCCGGCAACTGACGTCTCCGAGTCGTGGGAGTTTTCTACCACAAAAGGTAGAATCGCTATCGTTATCGATAGCGACCCACAGGCAACGTCAGCGAGCCGATATGGCTCGATAACGGTGCTTGTGGGCCGGAGTTTGCGAAAAAATAAAAAGAAAAAAAAGAAAAGAAAAGAAAAAGAAAAGGGAGAAGGGAGAAGGGAGAAAGAAGGGATTAGATGTCAGTGCTTCCCCCACCTGCTATGGTGCCGCTATATGCGTGCCGCAGTTGCGAGGATGCAAGTCGCGAACGAAGTGCGGGGGTAACATCCGATCACTGATGTGCGGGAATGTCCGGTTTCGGCATGTCCTCCGTGAGGTAGCGATGTTGTTTAAAACAATTCTTCAGGTGCGCCTGACGGCGCGCCAATTTAACGGTATACTCTCACAGATTGAGGTGTTGAGAAATAAAAAAATTAGAGCTGTAGGAGGAGTGTGAACTTAATGCAAAATGCTTGTTACTCTCCCGCTGCCAAGTCGGAGTTTCAATACATAGCGATATTTTGGTTCACACGCAAAAAGCGACTTCACGAATGTGCGCGGACATCCCAGACCCGTTGGTTGACTCTTCAAATACTACTTTCTTGGTTCTGGAAGTGGTTTGTGTGTGTACCCGACGCTTACGCGCAGTTTCATCCACCACGCTTCTTCTCCGTGTCTCCTAGCATAAGTAACATCTTCTAAAAGGGTGGAATTAATGTCAAGCTAGAGGTATGATATGCTATACATCTGAAAACTTGTTATACATGTACTCAGGAAGCACTACGGGTGCGAACAACTGCTATTCTCAATGATCGCGGTCAGGACTCGAACCCTCGCATTCCGGCAACTGACGTCTCCGAGTCGTGGAGTTTTCTACCACAAAAGGTAGAATCGCTATCGTTATCGATAGCGACCCCACAGGCAACGTCAGCGAGCCGATATGGCTCGATAACGGTGCTTGTGGGCCGGAGTTTGCGAAAAAATAAAAAGAAAAAGAAAGAAAAGAAAAGAAAAAGAAAAGGGAGAAGGGAGAAGGGAGAAAGAAGGGATTAGATGTCAGTGCTTCCCCCACCTGCTATGGTGCCGCTATATGCGTGCCCGCAGTTGCGAGGATGCAAGTCGCGAACGAAGTGCGGGGGTAACATCCGATCACTGATGTGCGGGAATGTCCGGTTTCGGCATGTCCTCCGTGAGGTAGCGATGTTGTTTAAAAACAATTCTTCAGGTGCGCCTGACGGCGCGCCAATTTAACGGTATACTCTCACAGATTGAGGTGTTGAGAAATAAAAAAATTAGAGCTGTAGGAGGAGTGTGAACTTAATGCAAAATGCTTGTTACTCTCCCGCTGCCAAGTCGGAGTTTCAATACATAGCGATATTTTGGTTCACACGCAAAAAGCGACTTCACGAATGTGCGCGGACATCCCAGACCCGTTGGTTGACTCTTCAAATACTACTTTCTTGGTTCTGGAAGTGGTTTGTGTGTGTACCCGACGCTTACGCGCAGTTTCATCCACCACGCTTCTTCTCCGTGTCTCCTAGCATAAGTAACATCTTCTAAAAGGGTGGAATTAATGTCAAGCTAGAGGTATGATATGCTATACATCTGAAAACTTGTTATACATGTACTCAGGAAGCACTACGGGTGCGAACAACTGCTATTCTCAATGATCGCGGTCAGGACTCGAACCCTCGCATTCCGGCAACTGACGTCTCCGAGTCGTGGGAGTTTTCTACCACAAAAGGTAGAATCGCTATCGTTATCGATAGCGACCCCACAGGCAACGTCAGCGAGCCGATATATGAGAGCTGCTAATGTGACCTGGCTTCGTCTGCGAAAGCATCGCAGCGGTAAACCTTAATCATTTGGTGAGTTGTCTACACACCGACTCATGTTTGTAGATAGGGTTCCGTGTTGAGTATCTACTTCCTTTCTCTTACTGCGGAACCTTGTGAGTTTGGCCTTAGTTAAGTGAACTGATGATGGCGGAAACTTCGTCTTGCGGTTGTGAAAGCAGGGCGCCAAGTAAGAAGGGAACGATTGTCTTCCCTTCGCCATAAAGTCGGGTATCGAGACGAGGCGCCAAGCGCCTCAACTTACTTTGAAACTTCACTGACGGATTATGGATGCCACGGGAAACGGATTTACTTTCCCATCCTTAATGCATGCCATCCGGAATACAGTAGCCCTCGGAAGCTTCCGCAGAGTGTGTCCGAGGTCAATTTAACTTTAGCTTCGTACATTCGGCGGTAATAGTCGGGTGCTATAAGGGCGGCGATGTGCGGGCTACGCACGACTATTTAGGAAGTTATCAACCACCAACTCCATGTCTGGCAGGAGCCGTGTAGCCGCGCGTTCAGTTCTCTCACTGGCACACTGATCTCGTGTTGGAGACGATGCGCTGCGGCGCCACCTAACGTAGTCTCTTATAAACCGACAACGATACACATGACGATGGCAAGCATGTACTACACCTAACGAGAAGGCTTCCCGAGGTGGCTCGGATGTTTGGCTTGTATGTTCCAAGTTTGACGGGGGTGTCTGCCTATGTTGACGCGAAGCTTCACAAATCACATTTAGCCCTTTCATGACTTGCATCGCAATGTTCTCCCATCCGGTTTTTGACAGTTCCCTTGGCGCTTCGATACTCTTGACGTTGCAGTCTCTCTTCTTCTCGCTTTGTTGCGGAAGTTGGCCCGGGCTCTGTAGGATGTCGCCGCACTTTATGAGGATCACATCCCCCAGCGTGAAGGCGAGGCCGCAGGATTCATTACACATTTAGCCTTTAGGTCATTGACAGACGCGGAAGAGTTACGGATACTATGACGCTGTCTATCATTACCGTCTTTGGCAGGACAACCATCTTTGTTCATGCTAAAATGGGCAACACGCGTTCCGCTACTTTTCACGAGTTATCTTCCTGTATTGCACGCTACATGCACGGATTTTCATCGTCCCTTGGCACCTCCTTGAAGCCAAACGTTTGGTCGAGCCCCTTCTCCTGCGCACAACTCCTGGATCCCATACGCCTAATGCTCTGCCTCGAGTGCTATGCTAACAACGCGTCTTTTTCGATTGGCGGTACACACTTGTCCGAAGAATCGTCTTACCCTACGGTGCCAATAAGATGTAGGCGTTGTAAGCTCGGTTCTCCGTACGAAGGCGCAAATTTGTAGCCACCTCTGGGAGTTTTGCGGTCGGAGTTCTCTGGTTCTCGGATTCTCAGGGAGGGGAACTTCCGTGTTCCGGCCGTTTGCCCGCTGTAGGGTCTATCATATCTGATTGCTTTCAACGCCTCTCAAGGACATCCTGTACGTTTTCGCTCATCGCAAAGCGCGCTAACAGATCCTGACTAAGCCACGTGGCTGCACTTGGTTACACCATCACCACCAGTACCACCACACGGCCTGATACTTAGGATGTCCGGAATGGAACGGTCGACAACGTGTAGGCACTGCCTCCATCACTGATATCCCACTCACCATCGATCCAGGTCCTCTTCCAGCTGACGTGTCGTGTAAACGTATAGGCGTGGAAGACACGATCCCCCTGCGGCACTCTGTTCTGTGGCCCAATGAAGAAATGTCAAGGGTTCAGCTGCCAGAGGACGAGACGGGATACCACTTCGGTGCTTTTGTACCCGCACAAGGCGACCCAGTTGCCGTTATTTCTTTGTTTAGAGAAATGGTCCCGGGTGAGGAGACCATCGATAATGCGGCAAGGTTTCGAAAATTTGCCTGTGATCCCCTCTGTCAAGGACGCGGCATTGGAACGCTTTTGTTGCAAGAGGTCTTCCGGTTCGCTTTCACGGAACTTGGGGCCCGCGTAATTTGGTGCGACGCACGAGCTTCTGCCGCTGGATGGTACGAGCGACGTGGTATGCAAAAGTTTGGACAGCCTTTTTTCAAGGGAGCTGTAGAGTACGTTCGTATGAAAGGGCGTGCGGACGAGTTGGCTGTTTAGACTTCTACTTCTGATGTAGTCCGTATCAGGCAGGCGAGTTGCATATCAAATTGCTGCTCTTATGAACCAGCTAACGACTGCTGCAGCTTAGGCATCAAAAACGAATAGACTTCATATCATCTCTGTCGCTGTTTATATCGCAGTGTAGTTGTTGGTAGTTGTGACTGTATTTTTATTTTCCAAGGTGGTCACAGTTTATCAACTGCTTTCGACGCGGAGTCTATGCCTTGTGGGCCCTCAAAGGTACCGCATTTTGTCGATCATGGATGTCCAGACGGGACGCTGCGATCCATCTCGTTTCAAAACTCCTGATCAAGCTTGAACAATAAGGCCGAGCCAGGATGGATTTCGGCTCGCTCTACGCAGGTTATACACGTTGTCCGGATGGAACTACGGTTTGGTCTTTCGTGAGACGTTGGGAGAACAATGATGATTATGAAATATGCTCAGCGTTGTATAAAAGCACGGTGAAAGACGACAGGCAGCTCCGAGTCACCTCCTTTTTCTGTCCTCTCTCCGTTCATAGACTAGTACTACCACGCTTTCCCTTCTCTTTGTTCTGTTCGTGATATACTGGTCCTTGGCCGTCCATATCTCCTCGGTCCCTATTTACTATGTTTCATTGGCGTGCTTTCCACAACCGTGATGCGAGACGCTATTGAATTCATAGCCAAAATAGGGACTGAGGCGTTATCGTTCAGCTATCGCCAGGATTCATCGGACGTTTTTTTCCCTGCGTTCGGCCGGGAACGTCTTAGAGCATCCGTGCCATGCTTCTCTTCTCTCGTTCCCCACGATAGTCGCCTGTTCGAGCGCGTATTACTTCACGTGTGAGCCAACTCGTCTACAAGCTACGCATAGTTACTCTCAATTGTAATTGGGTACATAGCGCCATACGGATAGTAAACGTCGTTAATCGATTGCAGCTCGGAATCGATCCGCATAGCGTCCGCAAGGTCTTGGCGAGCACTGGGGCCCACACTATTCCACAGCCAATCCGATAGGCAGAGCGAAGCCTATACTTTGTCTGCCACCTTCCCTTGGTTCAACGGAACAAATTTTTCCGGAACAATCCTAACCTTCTACGTGGCGCACTACCCGTGTCTTCGGGACGGTGTGGTACAAATCAGATAAAAGTTTTATCTAATACAAGGCACGAACGTGCAGCACATAACGTGAGATCAGTGAGTCTAGGCGCTTACTCATGCGCAACGACGACGACGCTCTTCCCCACATTATCTCCCAGCTGGATATTCCTGATAGCCAGGCCTGCACCTTCCAACCCATGCGTAATCTCCTGGCGGTACTTAATTTCCCCTGATGCTAATTTCTGAGGAATGCTGTTATTGAACTCGGCCATCCATTGAGGACGCAAGTTGAACTCGAGGAAACCGTTGATGAAAAGACTTCGCGCGAACATAAGCCATAGATTCTAGGAAGCGAGGTGTCACTTTGTTGTGTACTGTCATGAGTCGCGAGACGGACCTTGAAATTCTGGCCTGTGAAGCCGTCGTTGTAACCTGTGATCATACCGCAGGCTATTACTCGGGCGAAGTTCTTCGTACACCCAAGGGCTGCATCGAGGATTGATCCACCGACGTTATCCCAGTAACTGACCGATAGGGTAGATCAGATGATGGTGATAATGCGCAGGGTACGACGGACTCACATGTCAAGAGGACCTTCTCTCTCTAACACCTCCAGCGTATCAGTAGTTTTATAGTTGAAAGCTACGTCAGCTCCGATCTCTTTCAAGAACTCCACTTTGGCGTCCGAGCCTGTGGATGCGATGACCTTTAATCCGTCGAGTTTGGCGAGCTGCACGACCATCCTGAGCGGGAAAGTGAGCTCTCGACTTGTAGTCACGATGGGCGGAATGCCAAACTTACGACCCAACTGCACCAGCACCCGTAGTAACGAAGATGGTGTCGCCCTTCTTCGCCTTCGCAAATTCTTTGTACCCAAAGAACGCTGTGCGACCAGGCATCCCAGCCGCGCCTACATACGCTGTCCATGGTAGCGCTTCCGCGGTTTTGATTATGGTTTCTATTCTGCGTGTCGGAATGGCTTCGGCCGGAAACACGCTGTATTCCTGAAAGTCTATGTTGCAGCGTGAGTCGGGGCGACTCTGTCAACGCACGAACACCTACTGAGCTGTCCGGTAACGTGGTCGTCAACCTTGAAGTCGGAGTGATCAGAGCGCAGTACGCGTCCGATGCCATAGTTATACAATCTGCACTTCGTAAGTTCATAGAGAAGAGTTAGTTATAAGCGACATACGGTTCGCCGGCGAAATAGGGTGGCTTTCGAATAACGATGAGTCCATATATCTGTGGAACTCGCAAAAGGACCCACCGCGTAAGACTTCGTATTTGGTTCTCTCATCTTCCCGCGCTGATACGGGTCGACAGAGACGACCAACGTCTTGACCAAGATCCCTCCATTCAGAGCAACAGAGTTCAAATCGATGGTCTGAGTGGAATCGTAGACCGTAGTCTTTCCAGGTTCAGGGTAACCTAAAGCGTGTCGATATGAGTGAAATGGGGGACTCCAGAGTGGGCTTACCTGTCGGTACTTCGTTGAAAAGGACTGCCGCGTTCGTAACTGGGGCCATGGCGATTCCTGGAGGTGTGGATGAGGGTGTATGAAGCGCTGTTTATATGAGATCGACCGGCTATTGAAAAACCCGGATATTCTTGATAATCAGGCGTAAGGATCTTCCATTTCCGGGAGAGCCTCACGAGTGGTTAAACCCAGAGCTGCGCTTTGGCAGGGTTAATAAGCAGCCACTAATCCTGAACAATCGGTCTCCGCTGCTGGACATGTCAAGATCAGCAATGGTTTGCAGCAGGTGGTCACTAACATACCGGCGAGGGGTATTCGATTAGAGCATGGTGTACAGAACACAGCAGCGCTTCCGTGAATGCCACAACTCGAAAAGGAAGTGGCACTTGTCTAATCTTCTGAGCGAATGACACATCCAATACCGGTATTGTAGATCCTAAGTGAGATCGCGTTAGTTGGGCGGATCATCAACGATGAGTTCGACGGACATACAGCTTGCCGCGAATATACGAGCTCTAAGTAGACGACATTAGCGTGTACCGGAGCGTGGCAAGTCGAAACAACGTACACCGTACAAGGATACGTCTGGTTCACGCATCTCACCCCGAATGTATGGATCGATGGACAAGGCAAGTGCGATTACTACACACCGGAGGGCACTTCGTTGACAAGAACGCGGTTATTTCGTATCGGCGCCATTAAGAGTGGGTGCGTATGTGTAACTAGACGACGCTTTATGTATGCCGGAGAGCGTCGCGATGAGTGTACCTGACGTGTAAAGATCATAGGAGGTCGACATGCAAGGTCATGCCGCCCGACTCCGCAAAGCCAGAGTGTCAGCGAGAGAAGCCCATTATCGAGTTATATTGAAGGAGGAGAACAGAAGGCGAGAGCCGACAGCGAGAATGGCTGTGTGAGGTGACTGCAACTTGAAAAAGAGTCCCAATCACGTGCTATTTGTCGTCACTAAATTAGACGCGTTGTTTGGCTACGGCTTCGGACGGAGTCGCTTCCAGCGGAAACAAAGGACTGTGCGGCACTCTGACACAGTCCGCAGCCTCGAGGTAACAACACGGAGCGTGGGAGGCAAGCAAGGGCCGAGTACACTTTCGCTAGTAACACGTAATCCAACTTGTCGTCAGCTGAGGGCCAGCAGTTCGACAAGAAATCACCTATCCCTATTCGACAATGTCCGGCGACACTATTGCCTACCAACGAGATCACGACTTGGTTTCTGGTTTAGACTACGTGCCCTACTTCGGGATCGAAGTCGACCTCGATGACCGCAAGGCTGTCATCGAGCATTGCTGCATGCTCTACGAGAAACGCAACGACGCACTTCGAGATCCCATATCAGGTGGCTGGTCGTTCATTGCAAACATCTCGCCCGTTTCTCGCGAGACGCCTCCACCGGACAATGCTCGTCCCTTGCCCCATTTCGCTCGCACGGGTGGTTACTTCCGATTTACTCTGATTGAGGGACTTCAAACAATGGAGGAGTACGACACACCAACCTTCCATCATTCTCAGGTCTGGGTGGCCCAGGTAACGGGCATTCAGGACGATGGAGTACACGAGGATGATGAGGAGACTGTCGTCGTAAAGATTGTTCAAGCGTCGCTGATTCCTGCTCCCGACGGCAACAGGAGGAATCCTTGGGAAATCAACTCCAGTGCTCGCCAACTGGCATGCTCTGAGGATTTGTTTTACGATTGCTTCCCCGGGGAGCAAGGAATCCAAATACCGTGGTACTTCGGAAAGTTTCAGGTAACTTTCATTGATGCCTTACCGACTCCGCTTACCTCTGTTGATTTAGGTTAAAATGCCCAATGGTGAGGAGGCGTACGTCCTGATCATGGAACAAATCAAAGGATGTACCTTGCCAGATTGGCTAGCCACCTACGCAGCAGCCAATACAAGTGGGAAAGCGAAACGACTGCAGAGCTTGAAGGACGTAGTATGTTCGCTGGTTTTCATGCAGGTGGTGCCTTAGCTGAGTTGTTCGTCAGATTCTGTCTATCCATGACGCATATGATGCGCTCAGCCAAGCAGGAATGTATCACGAACTGGGATCACTCGAGGATGTCATCATCAGGTGTTATCCATATTCGGATCTAATAAGTGATTGAAATTTTGAGCAGCGCGGATGCATCGCGATATGGAATCGCTGGAATGCAACATATCTCGATAAGATTGGAGCGTAATTGATATATGGCACTGATATGGCAAATGTGCATTTTAGATAGGAACCAGAACGTAATGAGTGGGTGCAGAAGTCCACACCAAGACGACGGAGAATGACCGATAACAATGCCGTTATTATCGACTTCGCCGACACACCCGTTTATGACACGATTGCAGAGGTAGAGGCCCGCGTGACGGCACGCACAGTTTGGGCAAAGAGTCAAGGAGAGGATATTTTGAATAACATTTTGCAGTTCTGTTGGAGTCGGTCGGGCGAGTACACCTCACAGTTCCTGGAATGGGCATCAGATGCAGAGATTGTTTCGAGGGCACCGAATTGGCATAAGCTCAAGTACAGTACTTATCTCCCCTGGGGTTTCGCAGTAGAGTAAACATTATGGTTAGCAGCGAATTTCATATCCATAGAAGGCTTATTCCTGGCAGCGCTGAGTGGATTTTTTACGCTTGCGTCAACGTAGAAAATTCTCGTTGTAAAGACTTTAAACCCCCTGATGGGAAAAGGCAGTCCAAAAGGTAGCGTGTTCAGCCTCGCCTCCGTCTGGCATTCTGAGTCAGTTACCTACTGAGAGCGCCGTGGGGTAATATGTTTCGCCCTTGTGGAATGATGGGAGCTACGAGAAGAGCCTGTCCTGCAGAGTACGCGGCAACGGTTATGATGTCTTTCTTGCCAGATGTTACAGATGCGTATTTTTGGACTGTGAAACTCCTCTTGAACTATTGCGTTACGCAGACCCCCTTCGACATGTCATCGGCGTTTTCCTTCGCGTCCTGAAGCCGCAAACGCGCTTCAACCGATAAGGCCAAGGAATGCATCACCACCTAAGCTTTCCGACGAGAATGTCTCACGGTTTGCCTCTGAGGACGGGGTGTACTGTGATGACGATCGACTGGTGCGTTTCTGGTTCATCAGCAAGGCTAAGTCTGACTGGCAAGTACATAAGCATTTCGGTACATCGTATCTAAGTTCGTTCTCGTCCCCGGTCTCGTGCTAGCCTACGAGTGTACCAGACCTCATTCACGCCTGATGCCCACTCCATGAACTGCGGTCCATACTCACTGCCCGATGCCATCCTATGCACAGACAAGATACTATTGACGACGCATTCGCCTTGACTAGTCGCAGAACGGTTATTGAGTTTAACTCTGGCTTTCAGCGCCTCGATATTGTCGCATACGCGTCTGTTGGCGAAACCAATGACCACTGCCTTGTCATCATTATCGATAATGATGTTGTCGAGCGGAACATGATTGAGAAATACTTTAGCCTCGTCCAGTGGGTCGAAGGTGTCCGTGATAGATGGAAACTAGGCAGGAATCAGTGAACTTCATCAGTACGCCATGAAACGACGTACTATTCTTTGCAATCTCTGTAAGTGCTCTTTCTTGTCATTCTCAGTCGCTTCTTTGTAGCAGTTGCACAACTCGTCCATCCCATCCCCTTGGATGTGTTCCATAATCAGAACGTACGCCTGCTCCCCATTCGGCATTTGAACCTATCAAGAACTACGTCAGCCACACGGCGTGCCAAGATTTTGCAAGCGTCGACTACCTCGAACTTCCCGAAGTACCACGGCACTTGAATTCCTTGGCAGGAGGACAGAGTGTGATAGATGAAGTCCTCCGAGAATGCCAGTTGGCGTGCACTGGGAGAGATACTCCAATCCTTCCTGTCGAGATCGGGAGGAGGGAGAAGTGATGGCTGGACAATCTTCAAGACCACGCTCTCCCGCTGTGCGTAATCCGGGTGAGTACCGATTCCTTCAAGGGTGGTTACGTTGGCCACCCACACCTGTGAGTTGTACGAGCTCTTTGTGATATCCTCATCCATTTGTTGGAGACCAATATCTACAGTGAAGCAGAAGTCGCCACCCTTGCGCGCAAAATGGGGAATCGAGCGAGCATTGGGAGGCTCCGTCAAAGACAGCGACGGAATTTTGGCAATGAACGACCAATCCTCCGATATGGGGCGGATGTACGCCAAATGACGATTGTCGTAGAGGGTCCGGAAATGCTGAGCTATATCCTCTGGGTCGTCGAATTCCGGTTCGAAATAAGGGATGTCGTCTATAGAATCAACTGGTTCTTCAAATTCGGTGGTCATCTTAGCGATGCTTGACATTCTCGAGAGGTGGTGGTGGTGGGAATGCTGTTTCAGATTCAATCTCCGCTGATTGGTACCCACTCAAACATTGACAATGACTTCCTCGAACGAATCCTTTCCAGGACAAATGCCTGCCATTGGTAGCCAGACTGATCTTCGAAGTGACTGAACTGTACAAGCAGTACGAGCTCCCGCGTCCAAAGCGGGGTGCTCCTCTGCCGGTACTCCGCACGTGGAAGAGACGCATACCTGGTACAAGACCTACACTGACTCGCCCACCAATTGCGGGTAGCAGCGACGACGACAGTGACTCAGACTATATACCATAACATAGCATTATCACCACTGAATTTACTTGTGTTTGATCTTTTCGTTTTGGCGACTGACTTTTAAGTCGGTTTCGGAGCCTTGAGCTCCTGACTGTGCACCAGAGGCGCGCGGCGACCTTCTTAAATGCGGAGATATCCCTGCGAGTACTTAGTGCATGGCGTGAAAGCTGGAATTCGCCACTTACAACGCTTTCACACCCGGCCGTTCCTGATAGGGACCTGGTGCCGGTTTCTACCTACCTACCTACCTCTGATTCCACCAGATGCTATTCCTGTTGGACCCCTCAAATCGTACCTAGACTTTGAGTCTCGTACTGCACTGCAGGGATACATCGAAGGCCTTCGCAAACTCCGCAAGGGACCAAAGCTCGCCACGCATCACCGCTTACGCCAACCGATATCTCTTCCACATGTTGCCGCTCAACGTTCCATCGACGACGGAAGGATCCCATCTCGCCCACCGCCTCGCTTTCACCAGTCTGGTGACGACGACGGACCAGGAGTCTTTGTGGGAGATCTCGTCATCCGCAGGGTGGTTCAGCACCCACCGATAGGCGGCATTCACGTGTGGGTTGCGGATGTCGTTGCCTTTGGGGACGAGAAACGCACCCCGCTGGGAAGTGTTGTCCTTAGGGTCCTTCAACAATCTCTGATGCATATTCCGGATCCCCGCGACGCTGAGGACACTGACAGCGGTCTGAGAGTGTTGAGCACGACTCCGCTCAGTCGTCTCGCGGAGGACTATCACATGTACGAAGACATGAAGGAGCTGCAGGGCTCTATCATTCCTTATTGTCTTGGTTTGCATGAGGTACGCCTTTCCATGGTTGTGCGGCATGTACGCGAAGCTCTTTAACACCGACTTGCAGATCAAGATGCGGAACGGAGAAATAGGTTGCGCACTGATTCTTGAACACGTCAGTGGAGAAACACTAGATCACTGGGTCGATGACAATAGCAACGCACCAATCCCACCATTCGACCAGGCTTGGGTGGACCAGGTTTCCGAAGATGAGGTGGATCAACACGAAGCGCTCCTCGTTGCGGAACAGGAACGCATAGGACTGCACTCCAACATCGAAGTTCTGGAACATCCTAATGTCAAGTGGATCCAATACTTAGCAGATGCGAAACAACTGGTGATCACTCACTTAACTATGTTCGACGTTGAACTAATTGCTCATTTCGGTTAGACACCCATTCTTTTCGACGCCCTCGACACCCTCAACAAGCGAGGCATTTTCCTTTATTTGAGCCCGGAGGACGTTATAATCACAAAAGAAGACGACAGGCCGAAGTCCATTGTATTTATGCAGTTCCAATACTTTGAAGATTCGGAGAAGCCGAGCCGTGAGGCGGCCTGGAAGAAACAAGTGTCATCGTTCCTATCCTGTGCGATTGACTGTTGCAACACACATAAACCTCTTCTGCTCGCGTGGGTGGAACAAGAGCGTAGTGGCTTCAAGCAGTACTTAACTTGGTGTAATTAGATAGATACGTAGAACTCAGCGGCGACGAAGCCAAGCCTTCAATCGGCCGCTGAGATTGAATCAAGGTTCCTTCTACCTTTGCCGACGCCGAAGCGCAAGCCCGCACCATCTTGCGAAGGACGAGATCTCCCATGATTCATGAAGGACTCAGCACTAGGCTGACAAAACCGAGGAGGCAGACGCGCTGAGAGTTCTCAACCAACAGCGGTCTGGTTCGGTGCGACACGGGGCAAGCATACTGGTTGAGGTAGGCGAAGACCCTCGCGGAACGCCAATCTCTCCGTCTTTCGAAGAAAAGCCCTGAGTTCATCGATGTACTGCTGCAATGCAGCAGCGGATTCGAACGTTCTGTAGTGGTGTTTGAACGCAGTAGGGATATCCTCGAGTGAGACCGGAAAGCATGCAGAGTTGTCGAGCAAAGTCATTGCTTGCTGGTTCGCAGTTCAAGGGAGAGGCGGTCCCACTGAAACGGCACAGCTGCTCAAAGACTTTGTGTTCCCGCGGGGTAGACTCCAGCCAAGTGGACCACTGGCGTCCGTTTCAAGAATGACGGGATCTGTTGACAGCGTGTTCCTGAGGCGCGTTATTTGCACCTGTTGATTCCAGCGAGTCTGCCTTTTCCCTCCATGATCTGATGTATCCGACCACAACGATGGCGACCAAGGAAATATCCCGGGAGGTGATGCTCGTCATGCGAGATGCTACCCGCTCAGCGCCTGTACGGGACACAGGATGCACGGACTCGGCATTCGCTTGGTGCGTTTTCAAATCTGCAGGCTTGTACCCTCCTGATAATAAGTCCAACAGAGGCTGCATAAACGAGAATCGCGGTTCTCCGTCCATGGTCAACGGCGCCGCGTCCCGCATCCGCGGTTTCCGCATTCGACGACGTGACAAGCTCCGTTCATTTCCGTCATTCACAAAGTGGCATCCTGCGCTGTGCATCCATCCAGCGCAAGTCCCTCCTCTCCGAACAGGAACTCCCAGTCGCCTAATCATCCCAGCATCCCCGCTGCACTTGGCGCCTCGTGCTGCTGGAAGGCGATATCCATTATCTGTCTACGTGCACTTGCCGTGCGCGACTGTGGTCGTCGAATCCTTGCGGGAGGTCGTGATGCAAGCGACCAGCACTGGCCTCAACATTGGATGACGCCGTGACATCGGCTTGGCGGATTTATGAAGCGGCACTGAAGCCACCGTAGAATGACCAGAGCTGTAAATTGGTTCGTTCTATTCTGGCTGGATTACGTCTTCCTGACCGTACTTTATGCAGGCCGAATTGCGCGCTATGGACGGTACACAAACTCCTCTCGGGCAATCGCCGTGGACGGCTCGGCTAGGATGCCTCACATTCCAAACGCACTGTACTGGCTCCTTATTGACGCCAGTTTCAATGGCATGACCCTTCACTGCTCCTTCTCCAAACGCAGTTTTACACATGCGCCCAGCGCATAGCTCTGCTAACATCGTTTCCCCTCCGACGCTGTCGCAGAAACCCTTTGCCCCCTACTGTGCTTCGCTCTCATGACTGGGCCCATAGACACGACACCGCCGTCCTACTGTGGAGACGCGCTAGGCCCTGCGTCATCCTTCGGCATTACATGCGGAGCATGTCTATTGCTCAGTACTTTGCGGCAGCGACTGGACTATCTTCCTGCCTTGGCCCCGAGTTTCCCAGTCAGGCCGCACCGATGTACGCGTTCATATATCTGGGGCATCGCCAGCATTTTTGAGCGATAGGCGCCCGTCGGTCTTATCCCACGTCTTATCGGTGGATCTGCTTCTTGACTGTTGACGATATATTTCGTTCATGATCGTTGGGCATTAGCTATATACTTCCGAAGTTTTCTTTTTCTCGTATTACTTCTTTCGCTCATGTAGCAGAAGTGCTAGGATACACGATACTTGCCTGGGCCATTACCGTTTGTCAAATTGAACTATTGCTGTGCTGCTGGTGAAATAGTGAGGTGGACGAGACTGAGAAGCCGGCACCGAAAAAGAAGGCGACCAGAGGGAGGAAGGTAACTGCGGGACCGTCTAAAATTGTAGAGGAGGAGGAGGAGGAGGAGCAAAGTGTCGAAGACGATCTTCCCAAGAAGAGGGCAACCCGAAGCAAGCGCGCCCCGACACCTGTGGCAGACGAACCTCGCGTCACGAAAGGAAAGAGTGTGCCCACAGAGGAGCCCAAGACACGAGCGAGAACCAGGACGAAGACAGCAGAGATTGAGAATGAGGAGCCGGAGCCTGTAGGCAGGACGCGGAGGACAAGAAATAAAACGGAGACGGACGTCGACGCATCTGATGTAGAGGAGATAAAGCCCAAGGGAAGGAAGCCCCGGGGTAGGACTGTAACGGAGCCAATTCCAGAGGTAGAGGTCGTTGCAGTGAAGACTCGAACGAGGGCCAAGAAGGACGATGTGAAGAAAGAGGAGGAGGAAGCGCCGCTGCCTCGTACAAGGACGAGGACGCGCACGAGAACCGCGGGAAAGTAAATTTGTCTTGTCAAAAATGTATATAACTCTAGGATACCCGCCAAGTCCTCACTGAAGTCGGACCAGACTCATTGCAAGAAAGAAGTAGGGATGTTCAAACAGAATACAGAAACTACTGACGATTGCAGAAGACTACCCGAGACCTACAAACTCCTTCGCTCTGGTAAACCAGCTTTTCCTCGTCGGCGGCTTGGCCGGTGGGGCGGACGCCTAAGATGAAATCAGCCTGGCAAGCATTACACACGAAGAGGACTCACAACTGAACGCGGCGAGTTCTGTCTCTGAAGACGTTTCTGATTATATGGGTCATTTCAAGCGAAGTTATTGGTCGTACCGGATTCCGAGTGGCCTCGGAGGACTGGGGAAGAGGCGACGGTTTGGAATGCATCGACGGCCCCACGACATTGCCGATGTCGCCAGCCGGGTGGGCAGGCGTCTCGCCACGGAACCTCACAGGTACAATAAATCCACCAGGAGAGGGCGCACGGATATCGACAAAGTTTTCCGACACAGGACCAGACGTCGTTGGTAGAGCGTTAGTGAGATTTGCTTGAGGCATTGGGAAATCCTAATATTGCCATTTAGTGAAAAGCGACCTGCATGAACGAAATAAAGAGTGGCACATTATTTCCATGGCGTTCCTGAACGCTCATGCTGGTCGGGGTATCAGCCACATGCTGATATTCAAGCGTGCCCGACTCATTTGAGGCCTGGGGTGAACGATTAGATATACCGCTTCGCCTCAAAGACTAGATTCTTGGAAAATCGACGTACCGCAACTACGGTCTTGCCACTGAGCAATGAAGTCGTAGAAGGAGCGTTAGACGATATCTGAGACGTCGTGTCATAAATATCACGAACAAGGAAGAAGATCAATGCGCACGGATGGAATATGACTTGATGTGCTGGCACTGCCACTAAAAGGCAAAGTTGCGAAGCCATATTCATTCTATTGACTGCTTCAGATGATCGTTAGAGAACACAAGACTTCGCGAATACATACCAGCAAGGCGTTGGGGTCATCCTCGACAATCCACGCCGTGCACTGGTCGTTGTCTCGTATGGCGTTGCCTGCCTCGTCCAAAAGCTGCTTCCATGTCAAAGAATACGGCGGCGACATCGTCCTATGGGGACTTCCTCCATTTCGTGTAGGAAGACTTTCACGCTTCTTGACGTTTATTGAAGCATGCTCATGTAATAGTTGCTTCTGACACCATCTAGCCTTCATTAGTTGGCCAGAAGTACCTGAAGAAGCGTTAACCACGAAGGAGGATTGTGTCGTCTCTGGACTGGCACTGGTATCCCAGAAGACGTGTCTCTCGTCACTATCATCTCTGAATATACCCTCCGCCTTGCTTAATGTGCACCCCTCGTCTTCACTATCTCAGGCAGAGACTCGGAAGCGCAGCCACTTCTTGAGAAATTATACATACTCATGCGAGGCTACCGACAATACGACGTCCCTAGCGCTTTTTGCTCCTGTTTTCTACTGTGGCTCAGCGACGTATTCCGAAAACGGTGTTGCAGAGTTACTTGATGTGACTATCTACCGTCTCTCTCTACTTCAATTCGAACTTGTGATCTCGCTGATGCAGTCACAGGATCCCATGGAAGGTCGCTTGCTCCGAGATGAGTACCAAGATTCAACTTGACCAGTACACCCCGGGAACTTCGTAACAAGTCTAGGAATTTACAAAGGACGCGAGTGGCGCCCGAGTGTCTCGAGCGACGTGATATCTGCCAGGATGAACGCGGACAGACTGGGTATTTTCAGCTTCTGATCGTTCGCGTCCAAAAGGCGTCCCGCTATGTGTTGGCAAAGGTAAAAGAAATTTTCCGATTGGATGTCAGGAGACGTCCTCGCCTTGCGACGATTGGTCCCAGAACATAGTGCTACCTATCTAATTATACCAAGTCAAGTACCGGTTGAAGCCACTTCGCTCTTATCACCCCAAGTCAAGGACTGCCTGAAGCCACTACGTGCTTGTTCCCCCCACGCGAGCAGATGAGGTCTGTGTGTGTCGCAACAGTCAATCACATAGGATAGAAACAATGACACTTGTTTCTTCCAGGCCGCCTCACGGCTCAGCTTCTCAGAATCTTCAAGGTATGTGAACTGCATGAATACAATGGACTTCGGTTTGTCGTCTTCTTTTGTGATGATAACGTCCTCCGGGCTCAAATCAAGGAAAATGCCTCGCTTGTTGAGGGCGGCGAGGGCGTCGAAAAGAATGGGTGTCTAACCGAAATGAGTAATCAGTTCGACGTCAAAGATAGTTGAGTGAGTGTTCACCAGTTCTTTCGCATCAGCTAGGTATTGGATCCACTTGACATTAGGATGTTCCAGAACTTCGTTGTTGGAGTGCGGTCCTATGCGTTCCTGTTCCGCAACGAGGAGCGCTTCGTATTGATCCACCTCGTCATCGGAAGCCTGGTCCACCCAGGCCTGGTCGACTGGTGGAAATGGTGCGTTGCTATGGCCATCAACCCAATGATCTAGCGCTTCTCCCTCGACATGTTCAAGAATCAGTGCACATGCCATTTCTCCGTTCCGCATCTTGATCTGCGAGTCGGTGTTAGGGAGCTTCGTGTAGATTCCATACAAGCATCAAGAGCGTACCTCATGCAAACCAAGACAGTAAGGAATGACGGAGCCTTGTAGCTCCTTCATGTCCTCATACATGCGATACTCCTGAGCGAGATCTTCGAGCGGACTCAGGTTCAACACCCTCAGACCGTTAGGAGTGTCCTCAGCGTTGCAGGGATCCGGAAAATGCATCAAAGATTGTTGAAGGATCCTGAGGACAACACTTCCCAGAGGGGTGCGTTTTTTGTCCCCAAGGGCAACGACGTCCGCAATCCACACGTGAATGCCGCCTATCGGTGGGCGTTGAACCGCCCTGCGCAAGACGAGATCTCCTACAAACAGTTCTGAACCGTCGTCGTCACCAGACTGGTGAAAACGAGGCGGTGGACGAGATGGGATTCTTCCCTCGCCGATGGCACGTTGAGCAGAAACGTGTGGAAGAGATATTGGTTGGCGTAGACGGTGATGCCTGATGAGCTTCGGTCCCTTGCGCAGTTTTTGAAGCCCTTCGATGTATCCTTGCAGTGCGCTGAGAGACTCGAATTGTAGGTGTGAATTGGGGGGTCCAACAGGAATAGCATCAGGTGGAATCAGAGAGGATTCGTTCGAGGAAGTCATTGTTTGAGTGTTTGCCAACGATGCAAGATAGTACGTCACAATCAGCGGAGGTCAAATCTGAAACAAGAGAGTCTTCCCTCGACATGAGGAAGAGTCAGGTTTGGTCAATGAATATAGGCCTGGTCTCGGCGCTATTATTGCGGATGGATGCCTTATGCCTTACGCGCCTCCGCCCAAGAAGACGAGAAGAGGTGTTCGACCGGAACTGGATGAACACCAGTCCATCCAGCAAGGACTGACCCACCCTGCGCAAGGTATATCGACACCAAGTCGTTTCCAACAGTGGCACTGAAGGACGCGACCAATGCCGGAAGGACCCGTTGTGAGGTTTCAGCTCATTAAATCGTCAGACCAGGCGTCCCCGTTACTTCATTCCACACTGAAAATGCGGACGAGGGTTATGTTAGACGGGTTAAAAGAATCACAGCGAAAGCGGCATGAGAGGCGCATACAAGAGGGACCTTGTTTGCACCTATTGATTTTGGAGCGCGGATCGACTTGACGCGACAGTCACGGTCGAATATTTCCTAGGTGGTCAGCCCTACAAGGATGTAGTACGCTCATAAGGAAAGGCACTTCATTTGTATATGCAGATAAGATCGTGGACACCGTATCTCGTAATCTCGTCGCTTCCTTCGGTGGCATCATCTGAATATTTCTTCCTGAACTATAGGACTCTCGGTGATAGCAGCTTTGGGCCATCGGACCGATACATCGTCCGTAACGAGTACCACCAGCAGCGAAGCGTTCGGCCAGCGTGTATAAGAACCAAGGCGCCGACCAGGACGGTCTTACATTCACTTCGAAACCCCGTCTTGAGATATATCGATATTGGACTATTCTAAAGCCATAGCAATCTACTACACGAGTTTCACTTTCGGGGTGGAGATAGTACGGAGGAAAATCAATATGTACGCCTTCTCCCCATGTTTTGAGTTGGGTCCAATGTGACCGGCAACAATTAACAATGTCACCCAGTAAAAGTGTTGCATCTAACTTCCTAACGTCCGCCCCAGAATCCCGAAGAAGCTTTACGTCCTTAAATCCGATGACGTCCATAAAGACAATCAACGTTGGTCTTCCATCATCATCATGGACGATTATGATCTCGTCCATATACGAGTTTGCAGGGAATAGGGATCTGTCTTTGAGCATTCGAATTGTCGTGTGAAATGCGCTTATCTGACAGAACTAAGAAAGGACTCGTTTGCAAACAGTAATGCGCTCACCATGATTTTCGCATCACTGAAATAACGAAGCCACTGGGCGTTAGACTCGTGCTCCTCCATAGACTTGTTGATATTGGTGTGTGGATCGGTTAAACTGGCAATTTCGAGGAGATCTTCCTGCATTTTGATGCCCTGGTCGAACGGAAGACAGTCGTACTCCTCCTGACTGACGGGGAGTTTGAGTTCCGGACTTCGGCTTTCGTCGTCCCACTCATCCAGTGTCTTGCCCTCGACATGTTCAAGGATCAGTACACACGCCACCTCGCCGTTCGGCATCTTGAGCTGAGAGTCATCGTTAAGTTTACCGTACACGAAACGGAAGCGTCAGAAGACAAACCTGGTATAGTCCCAGGCAATAGGGAATGATATAGCCTTGTAGATCCTGTAATTTCTCGAACATGCGATATTCCTGAGCTAGGATATTGAGCGGATCATGATCCTTGACTCGTACCCCATCGGCATTGTGCTCGACGTCGTCTAAATCCGGCAATGTAAGGAAAGATCGTTGAAGGATCATGACCCAGACACGCCCCAATGAGGTCCGTCTCTTGTCGCCAATAGCAACGACATCTGCGATCCAAACGTGGCAAAGGTTCATCTGGGCCTTCGCACCTTCTTGCGAAGGACGAGATCTCCAATGAAGGAGTCAGCACCAGGCTGACAAAATCGAGGAGGCAGACGCGCGGGGAGTTCTGTACCAATAGAGGTCTGGTTCGGTGCGAAATGGGGCAAGCATACTGGTTGAGGTAGGCGAAGACCCTCGCGGAACGGAAATCTCTGCGTCTTTCGAAGTAAAGCCTTGAGTTCATCGATGTACTGCTGAAATGCAGCAGCGGATTCGAACGTTTTGTAGTGGTCTTTGAAAGCAATAGGGATGTCCTCGAGTGGGACTGGATAGCATGCTGAGTTGTCGGGGAAAGCCATTGCTTGAGTGCTGGTTCGCAGTTCAAGGGAGAGGCGGTCCCACTGGAACGGTACAACTGCCCAAAGTACTTGTGTTCCCGCGGGGTAGACTCCAGGAAAGTCGCCCACTGGCCTCCGTTTCAAGAATGGCGGGGATCTGTTGACAGCGTGTTGGTTCCTGTAAGGGTTATTTGCGCCTGTTTGATTCCAGCCAGTCTGCCTTTTCCCTCCATGTTATGCGAGATGCTACCCGCTCAGCGCCTGTACGGGACACAGGATGCACGGACTCGGCATTCGCCTTGTGCGTTTTCAAATCCACAGGCTTGTGCCCATAATAATTCCAACAGAGGCTGCATAAACGAGAATCGCGCTTCTCCGTCCATGGTCAAAGGCGCCGCGTCCCGCATCGGCGGTCTCCTCATTCGACGACGTGACAAGCTCCGTTCATTTCCGTCATTCGCAAAGTTGCATCCATCCAGCGCAGGTCCCTCCTCTCCGAGCAGGAACTCCCAGTCGGCTACTCATCCCAGCATCTCTGCTACACTTGCAGCTTCGTGCTACGCCCACCTCGTATGACGCGCGTCTACGTCGGCTTGCGGGACGCCAAGGCTGAGAAGAACTAAGGCGACCCGCGACTTTTACTGTCCAAGGCCACTCGCGATATCCATCCATCTACCACCGTGCCCTTTCTGTACGCGACTGTGGTCGTCGAATCTTTGCGTGCGTAGGATGACTATACTGCAAATAGGTTCGTTCTATTCTGGCTGGATGATGTCTTTCTGACCGTAGTTGATACAGGCGGAATTGCGCGCTATGGATTCGTCTTACCTGGACGCCTAGGCTAGGATGCCCCACCATGTCATGACCCTTCGCCGCTCCTTCTCCCATCGCCGCTTGAAGCAGGTGTCCACCTGCGCCCAACACCAACCAATATAGCAGCTCTGCTGACATCGTTTGACGCTTGATGTCAGGCCTCATGATGGTGTCGCAGAATCTCTTCGCCCCTGCTGTTCTTCGCTCTCGTGGCTGACCCGAACCTCCGTCCTGGCAGCATTGGTTGTAGACGCGCTCGGCTCTTCTTCATCCTTCGGCATGACATCGTTTTGGACCATGTCTGTCGTCGTGCGCAGAGAACTCATGTAAATCTGGAGCATGGAGGCAGCGAATGAGCTATATTCCTACCTTGGCACGAGTTCCCCAGTCACGCCGTACCGATGTACGTGTTCACGTATCTGGGCATCGCCAGCGTTCTTGTATAACACGTCTTATCGGACGGTTGACGGGAGCTCATGGCTGCGTGGGGGTGATAGGTAACCCTCGTCTGTGGTGTACCCTACTATCGATATTTTTTGTTCACGATCGTTCGGGCCTAGTATCATATACTTTCGAAGTTTTGTTTTTCCAGATTACATTGTTATTGGAAACTACTTGTTTAGGCCGGGTAGCAGAAGTGTTAGTACGTAGGATTCTTGTCTGTTCCATTAACGTTTGTCGATTTAAAACACACAGAGCTGGGATGCTGGACGTTGGTCTGATGAAAACGTAGTGAAGACGTGGCTTGACGAACAGGTGTGTAAGGAGGATATACGCAGGAGGTTTCTGGAACAGACGTGACGATAGTGGACAGTTCAAACGTTCATGACACGGATTGGATGTCATTTTTTGGATGACAGCCAGAGTAGTAATGGAAAGTCGTATAATCTGGCATCTAGGGAGCGCTCCGATTCTCTGTCGGAAATGAAGAGAGCTTCATTACGACAGGGCACGCTGGAGCCGCATGTCTGTATCATCTCTTGACAGCGTTCTGGGGATGACAGCCCGCAGGAGTTGATGGACCTGAGCGTGTTCATCACGCGGGGGATATAAAAGCACACCTGTTCGGCGTGCTGTCGTGTTACGACTATCACCATGATTGAAACTACCGAAGCCACTGCCACTGCAACCCAGACAATCGCCGGTGTTGAGGAAAACCATGACGACGTAGAAGCGCCTAGTGCGCTGCTGGCGGTGAGTCCTGGGAATGACTTGGGGTCGACATACATCTCATCGTTAATACAGCTTGCGCAGGGCGGGTCAGTCCTTGCTGGATGGACTGGTGTGCATCCCGTGCCGGTCAAGGGTTTCTCCTCGTCTTCGTGGATACCTTCAGCTGACGATTTGACGCAGACAAAGCCACAAGCTGACGCGGCCACTTCGATAGGGACCACCAGCGATACAGCCTCAATTACGACAGAACAGCGTGCATTCGAAAGAGAGTGATATTTATACGCCTTGGGGGAAGACTGGAGTCGGTGTACATATCTCTATACTTTCGAACAATCGCATTAAGGGACTCACATTAATCGCAGCCATCCATCGCACACTGACTGGCACATAAGTAATTAATCCAGTGGGAGTGGCATGAAGTATCATCAACGACACCTTTTGTCTCGATCTCACCGAACCGCACTATCATCTTGTCCGCGCTCAGGTCGGGATCCGCGCACGTCAAACAGTGCGCCACTGAATTTCGCCACATACTTGTAACATTATATCATGCAGATGTCGCAAGTGACTGGCGCGTACGTAAACACATTGACACATAGTATCTAAGTTTGTCCTGCTACGACTGTCGACTATACCAGGCCTTGAAAATCGCATCCTCATACAGTGAGGCCCACTCCAGGAACTGCGATGCATACTCACCCGACGTACGCAGATACAAAGACAAGATCCTAAAGACGATGTCTTCGCCATGACTAGTCGCAAAACGGGTAGATTCAGCCTGAACCTTGGCTTTTAGCGCGTCGATATCCTCGTACAGGGCTTTGTTGGCGAAACCAATGACCTTGCCAATGACCACTGCCTTGTCATTATCATCGATAATGATATCGGTGAGGGGTATATCCTCATGAAACAATCCTGCTTTTTCCACTGCGTCGAAGGTGTCGTTGATAGACAAAAGCTGGCCGGAATTAGTTGACTTGATCTGTACGTGTGGCAAAAGCGTACTATTTTTCGCATTCTCTGCAAGTGCTCGGCCTTCTCATTCGCGGTGGCTTCTCTGTAGCGGTGCCACAACTCGTACAGCGTATCCCCTTGAATATATTCCATGATAAGAACGTGTGCCTGCTCCCCATTCGGCATCTCAACCTATCGAGAAACTAGATCAGCCACGCGCGCAGAAAGAGTTCACGGGAGTCGACTACCTCGCACTTCCCGAAATACCATGGCACTTGAATTCCTTGACACTCGGACAGAGAGCGATAGATCCAGTTCTCCGAGAATGCCAGTTGGCGGGCACTGGGACAGAGACTCCAAGGGTCCTCCCTCCCGGCGTCGGGAGGAGGAATTATTGACGGCTGGACGATCTTTACAACCACACTTTCTGGCTCTGCCCCATCCGGGCGAGTACCGAGTCCTTCAAGTGTGGTGACTTTGGCCACCCACACCTGGGCACGGCACGTGTTCCTTGGGTCATGATCCTCCATTTGTATGAGGTTTATATCTAGATCGAAGCGGAAGTCGCCACCGTTGCGCGCAAAGTATGGAAATAAACGAGCATCGGGACGCGCGATCCCAGAGAAGGCCGGAATTCTGGCAGTGAACGACCAAGCCTCCGATATGGGGTAAAGCTGCGCCATAAGCCGATTTTCTTCGAGGGTCCAGCAATGCTGAACCAAGTCGTCTAGGTTGTCGAGTTCCGGTTCAAAATAAGGTACCTCATCGTAAAAGTCGACTGGATCCTCAGAGTGTGTGGACGTTATAGCAATGTTCGACATTATCGAGAGGAGGTGATGGTACTACGCGGAGGCCGCCTTATAACGGGAAACAAGGAGCATCACGTGCGATGCGGAACGGAGTCGGTTGCCCGGATAGTTCCTTCTGGTCTTTTCCTTGACGAGGTTTAGGGCTATTAGCTTCGAGAAGCCTCTGACATTGTATCAAGGTCGAAATGTAAGTGAAACCCCTTCAAGAATCAGAAAGATACTGCCTCAGAAAACGAGCACAAGCGGAACTGTCGGACATCGAGGTGCGACATGCAAGTGGACATGCTTCTCATTCTTGCAAGAAGTGGTACATAAGCATCACGAGTACGTCTTCGATAGGCACCAGCGATACAGCCACAATAACGCCAGAACAGCGTTAACATCGTGCATTCGAAAGAGGGTGAGATCTATAGGCCTTGGGGGAAGACTGGAGTCGGTGTACATATCTCTATACCATGAACATTAATATCATTGATAATCCAGCCCGAACAATCGCATTAAGGGACTCACAATAATCGAAGCCAACCATCGTGCATGAACCGTATAAGTAATCAATCCACTGGGAGCGGCCCTATCATGAAGTATCCATATCCATCAACGACACCTTTCTTCTCGATCTCACCGACCCGCATGTGTCCACTATCATCTTGTCCGCGCTCAGGTCGGGCGCATCCGCGCGCGTCAAATGCGCCACTGGATTGCGCCAAAACGCCTTGCCTGGTTTTTGAAACAGGTCTTCATCCGGAGACCCAACCAGAGCACAGGCCCTATACTCGCGCACACGGCGTCGAGCCTCCAAGCGTAGCTTCAGCCCCTCCATCTCCGCTTCCAAGGCGGCAACACGCCGCGCCCCGTCTGTGAGTACGGACATCGTCTCGATTATGCCGGGTACGTTGGACTTGATGGCTGAGTAGGACACAGAGGGTGGAAGCGTCCGAAGCGGGGACGGTGGGGTCGGCAGAAGCAGTGATTGGGGTAATCGCGATGGCCATGCTCTAGGTGGAGGAGGTTTGGGTAACGCTAAGGGGGGCGTTGTTTCGCTATACTGAGACGGAGCGGTAGGAGTAACGGTGGTATCGTTGGGTGAGGCAATAGTTGGTTCGGATGATAGGAGAGGAGGTGCTGGACAAGGTAGTGTAGTCGGAGGTTCGGATCGAGGCGAGTCTGTGGTCGGCTTGACTGGGGTTTGCCGGGAAGAAGCAACCACAGTTGTAGCCTGACTCCACGGCGATCCAACGAGCGAATGAGACTTGACGTCCTGTCCCCACACCTTCGTAACTCGCCACGCCTCTAGATATGCGTGAGCGGAGAATGTCGTGTCGCCACTTGGTGGTGGGGTGCTGTTATACACCCATTCACCATCAATTTCGTAGAAGCCCTTTAAGAAGTCTTCCGCGGTCATGCCATGATCTGCTTGCTGCTCCGTCAACTTGAACCCCTCAAAACCAGTGACACTCAGTCGTCGCCAGTCCGTCAAAACTAGAATATATGACAACTGAGTCGTGGTACACACGAAGTATATCGCGACACTTACTTCGCTTGACAGGATCTTTGGCATATTCGGCTTCGCCATACTTTTCAATGAATGCCTTCAAGCGCTCCGGATCCGAAGTAAACCACCCCAAGCGCAACCGCGTCAACACACGGTCCATCGCAAGACAGCGCCAGCTTCTGCCCATCCCGTTACTCGCAGCCTCTTTATAAGCAGCATCAAGGAAGGTCGTGCAGACATGCGAGGCATGGACTATGCCCGTCGCAGCCGCGTCCCAATCACCAGATATCAGCGCGCGCCTGGCGCTCTCCCAATAGCAATGCGCGTAATACATCAGCGGTATGCGATACGCCTGCGGAATTACAGTCGATACTCCGTGTGCATAGAAGACATGCGTGAACCATGCGCGTTTCTTGGAAGACCCAGGGATAGCGAAGACGTGCGTGATAAGCTCCTGCATGATTTGTGATTTAGACCAGGACGAAATGTCCGCCGTCGGGAGTTCTGCGGAGTCATTAGCCGATTGGAATAATGGCGGTGGTGAAGGGGATGGAAGTTTGATGATGATGGGCGAGTGCTCCCTCTTCAGCGGTTGGTTCCGGGTGGCTTCGGCAAAGTCGCGATGCTTTGAAAGGCGGAGATGATGACTCGGTCGGTGCGTCGGAGAGTGCATGATGGGGTTCCAATAAGGATATTGAATAATTTACAGACTTCTGAAATGTTTTATGAGCCTGAGACGTCATCATTCGCAGTGATACGTCCTCAGCACATACAGTTAAAATGGACACGGTCCTTTAAGTTTCCTTTACTGTCGTGAAAAGACGAAGAGAATGTTCATAAGTGCAGCAGTGGGTATGGCGCAGAAGCTGTGTTCGCGACGTGTCAAATTGGTGTGAAATTTTGGTAAAAATTTCCGAAACGCACCACGACGAGGACGGCCTGGACAAGATGAAGAGCTTAGTCGTAATTGAAGTTGATAAAGCAAAAGGTGAAGGCCGTGTCGATATCAACGTGAAGGGTGGTGAGGGTCAGGAGGAAAAGGCGGATTACCGGATTTGGACACGCGGTCCCTTTCAATGAACTTCATCCCATGGACAACCCCACCACAGCTTCCAGCTTCTCATTCTTGCTGTCGATATAGTATCATGAATGACACTTGAATACTAGTGCGAATTGGGTAGCTCTCTCTGCGGTAAAGCTAAATGCGGTACCCCTGTAAATTTATACGGCTGTGCTCGTTCTTCGATAGACCATACGACACAGAAACAAGTCCAGGGCAGAAGGGCAAGAAATCAGCCAGTTTACCGTACAAGTGTCAGGGAGAATAGTCCAATTTGACTTCATGCTTGGCCCGTACAGAGTGTTACGCCACAGAGCGGTGTTAGACTAGGACTACTTGAGGTAGGCAAGAGAAGCACACGGGGACGAAACGAGATGTATGCGGTATAAGCACGGTCTGAATGGTATTGTACTGTTGTAGGTCTACCATAATCGAGCCCGAACAATTGGCACAACTCTCAGGTCTGACGGCTTCCCATAGCCTTCGAGGATAATGGATGCAATACGAGGAGCGAATAGTGTGGAGAAACAGTTTCAATTAGCGACTTACCTATTCATCGACATTGGGCTGTCCTTCTGTCGAGGCTGGAGCCTTCGCAGTCTGATCCGACATCGTCATGTAGAGAAAGGCCAGACGTCACTAGCCATGCGTTGTAGAGCGGACTACCAGAGACGACAGACTACTGTTCGGCGCGCCTATTGTGTGCTGCAGGGACAGGCCGTGCCATATGCTCGCTGTGAAAGCAAAGCTGTATCGAAAAGTTAGTATCATCACGTAGGAGCGTGCACTGCTGCCAGCTTTTCATTCAATAAACGCCCGACAGGCCTTGCCACGGCTCACAGCATCTTCAGGGCAACAGTCGATGCTTACCGCTAAATGAAGAGAGGAGAAAGTATCTCGACCTGATAGAAATCGATTCAATAGGAGAACGGCTATGTACATAGCCTCGGCGAGATACAAGAATCTGCATGAGTACCAACGGCGTAGACTACAACTCTGAGTCCTGTTTTCGGTGGTCAATCACAGGCCTGAGTGTCGCTTGGGCTTGAGCCTGAGAAGCTGTGAATCTGTACCAAAGCAGATAAATGGTAGAGTCTTCCACGATCACAGGCTCGATTCCGTACTTGACGTGTAGCGCGACTGCGTGAGGATAATGGAGAAGCGCAGTAGCATTGTCAGTGTTATGAAGGTGAAGAGCAAGCGGTAGAAGGATGACGTCACGCGATGTTCATAGCACGTGCTGAGAGTTTTAAGCACCGCCCTGGCACGAACTTCTGTGTGTTCAATATTTAAGAAACCATCGCTCTGACACTTCTGCGATGGGCGTTCCTTGGGCGTTTCTCAGAGCAGTCAGAATCCTCTGGCGCAACTTTGGGCTCGGTCCCGTGATCCGTGATCCCGTGATCGCGATCATCACATCACGTTCTTTTGACAAATTGGTATTAGTGCTCCTTGACTCTTGCGACCATGACTGAAACAAAGACCGCGTCAAAGCGACCCAAAAGACGCGAAAGACTCCGGCTACTGAACCTTACAACTCCGTTGAGATTGAGGACGAGTCGGACTACGATCAGGACCAGCCACCTGCTAAACGCATCAAGACGGGTGCGGTCAAAGGGCCGACAAAGCGAAAGGGGAAGGGAAAACAGACTGGAGCGTTCCAGCAACTACCAGTCGAGCTCATCCTGGAGGTGCGTAATGAAAGGTGGATTCGTGTAGAGCTCTTCCTCAGTACCCATCTGCGCAGATCATATCGTACCTACCACCGAAGAACTTGGTGGCGCTTATGTTTCTCTCCCGCGGATTCTATGACATGCTTTCAAACGACTCGCCGGCATCTCTCAAGATGTGGAAGAACTCTCGCATGAACGAAATTGTGGCAGTACCCGCTCCGCCCCATGAACTTACGGAGTTACAGTGGGCCAGATTTCTCTACGAGACCCATTGTCAGGTTCGTCGGTAAATGTTTCAATGTGTACGTTACTCATCTGCCGCTTTGCAGTGTTGTGGATCGACACGGGCGAAACTGACTCACCTGTTCTCTCTTCGGAAACGTGTTTGTTCAAAGTGTATGTCCGCCAAGTACGTTGAATATCCCGTCAATGCGCTCTGCCCTGACTGTGTGTAAAGTTTGATGCGGGGGTCTGACCGCCCAAATGCACTCCTCAAGAAATACCCTTTCGCAAGTGTCAACGCACTTGCCTTAGTTTTGCCTTCGGGTATGTCTATCTTCACTGTCGCTTGAAATCGTTATTCAACAAACTTAATGTCCTTCAGATAAAGACATCAGTGGAAATGTTCTTCTTCAAGAGGGTTATGTACATAGTCATTACCACTGGGAGTCCCACATCCCGGTTATGCTCAGGCGCTTAGGCGAGGAATATCCTGATGTATATTTTGGCGAGGTTCATCCCTCGGAGTCGGACTCTTACCAGACATTCTACAACGAGGAAAGCGATCGCATTCAAACTGCACTAGCGGTGAGTCGAAGTTGTTTTTGCTCCTTGGGCGTCAACCAATACTTGCTTGCTAGCACGCCAAGACGTGCTGTATTTGGGAGAAAAAAATGGCTGCGACATCGGAACTTCGACGACCGGCTCGATGATGAAGAAATCAAAATACATTGAAGGAGCCTTGTGGTAGCCCGCATGTCATTTAGATTTGAAACAGTATTTCTCGCTCGACTTTGTAACCTGTAGATGTCTCGAAACTGTTTGGGAGTCACCATCACGTTTGTATTGTGGTACTCATATCCACTTCCTATTAGCAGGTTGCACGATGTGGGCATTCTGGATGTCGATCTGACTAAGTACGCGCGGCTATACTTAGCGTTGCCAAGAACCTACCCAGTGGGTAGGTTCTTCGCTGCACGAAGGTGCGTCTCATACCGTGCTCGATGTCCTTACCGTTTTAAACTTCATCGCGCCCTTGGAGCCGGTGTGCAGTCGCCGCGACGACAGTACGCCTTGAACGGTATCGCCTTCGTAAGTCATACAATCCGGACATCGGCTTCGAAACTTTCTGAAACGCTGTTACAAGCACAGATAGCGCCTATTTATTCATGTCCGAACGGAATCCTGTACGAGAGACATGTGGCTCAGAACTTCGTCGGCCATTGTTCGTGTCGCAATTACTATGGACTGATCTAGAAGGATAAGTTGATTGATGCCGTTCTCCCACACCGATGAAGATCTGCTTGCATCGTTTGCTCAAAGTTTGATGGTGAACAAGGCAGTACATATGTGATGGTAGTTGGGAAAGGGCTGTTCTAACTGCTTACACGGTATGCCGCCTCTGTTTATCTTAATCCGTGCTGATTCAAAAACAGTTCCTGTTACCGATTGGATCGCGAATCTAACAGCGGAGAGAGGTTGTACAACTTCTTCGACCCGTACCATCATCTGTGATGGTCAAGGTCTGAATATGCCAGTTAACTGAGAATAGGAATGTGCTAGCGATGACCCTCATACGTACACGCCACACTACTTTGGTCTTGCGGAATGGTCCCGACTCCCGCTCAGGTTACCAGCTACCGAGATGTCTACGCGACTTCGCTCTATTAAGAAGTCTACAATAACAAGTTTCGCTTCAGCTCTAATTACAGTTATACATCGCCGCCGAATCGAAAGCACAGAAGCCGCTGGTAGTTACCGTCATGCTCGGAAACGGTACTTTCCACATCACACAGAGACCGCCTTTCGGGTACTCGTGAAGAGGTGTGTCATCAAACTGACACACTTGAACTGGCCAGTGTTCCACTGTGAAATCGATCGTAAGTCCTACTTCCCGGAGCTCTAGCTCAGGATGGCGCTTCACGAAGCCTGCTCGGCTTTCCGCTATAGCAGCCTTTCGAGGACTGCTGAAGACCTCATATCGGATGAGATGCTCGATTATGGCGACTCGATAACCGCTCTTGGAGAACGCGCTGGAGGGCTCAACTGAGGATGTGCCGGTTAGCCGTTGCGAGAGGATGCCAAGGTTGGGCTTACATCGATAACATTTGGATTCGTCTTGACACCTGCTCCGATGCGAGGGCCAGTCCGCTTTCTGACAGACGCGGGAGCAATAGAAATGATCCACGCAATTGCTGCACGAGTAAGAGCAAGAAGTCCTCCGACACTGTATCAAGGTCGAGCTGTAAGTGAAACCCCTTCAAGAATTCAGAAAGACACTACCTCAGAAAACGAGCACAGGCGGAACTGTCGGACATCGAGGTGCGACATGCAAGTGGACATGCTTCTCATTCTTGCAAGAAGTAGTACATAAGCGTCACGAGCTTCCTCTGGGATGAGTTTGCGGATCGATGGACGTCGCTTTTAGAATCTGGTCTACGCGTCGAAAGATATTCGGGTCGATACACTTCATAGAGAGCGTCGTGAACACTTTGAACATACACATCGAGAGGCCATAGGTAACCGAATTAGGCGGTAGCAGCAAGCTTTCGAACGCTCCACGAGTGAACGGTAGGTTCCTATCCGATTCGGTAAGTCCCAGATTGAGATAGGTCGCACAAACATGAGGTATGTCCTCAGAGCCAGGAGGAGGTCGACGAGCTAGGGAGCACAGGAGTTTGAGAACAGTGGTCATAGTGCCGTGGTGAAATAGCACCACACGAAATGAGGCCGGCGCTGAAGCCGTGATCACCAAGAACTGGAGTGTCGCCACAATTGTCGTCACATCCTTCTGATGAGCAGCGCGAAGGATAGACTTGACTCGATGAGCGCATGATACGGCAATGTCGTCGGGAATAGATTGGAGAACGGAGGCGTATTGTTCGCTCGAGCACCCAGCCTTCTTCTCCATGTGCATTGGCGTCGCGAGACATCGGTTCATGCTACGGTGTGCCCCGCTATAGCACTCGACGGTAGAAAAGATTTTGATCCATGACTTCAGCATCGAGTTGAGCACGAGATCAGACATAAGTGTCTTGTAGAACCCTCCTTTTGAATCAACGACGGGGTTGGTCATGTCGGCAATGATTACAGAGAGTGGCTCGAGGATAGCGGGGATGTATTCAGGAAGCGTAAGGTCGTTGAGATTCGATGAGAACTCTGAGAAGAGTTTGGCAGCGTAATCCACGAGGACAGGCCATAGATCGGATACACGACGACGGATGACCCGCCCGCCCTCACGACTAAGATACATGTAATCCTTTACCCCTCGAAGACACGCTGCTTGAACGTCGAGCTCGGCAGGTTCGAGGGAAAGAAGTAGCACATCTGGCGAGGCTGCACGGCGAAGCCAGAACGAGACGATCTCAGAAAGGTGCGGAAAGTAATCTGTATATCGAATTATAATCGCCGTCATGCGAGGTGTAGCCTCAAGCGCTTCCGAATGAGACGACAACGCAGTTCTCTGTAAGCCAATAAGCATATATACCCGTGAGATGATAGACACGTACCTTGAGCGCTACGATGTCAAAAGATCCCGTCTTCATTAGTGGCTTTGGTTCTTGATGGAGGTTAGAAAGGGATTTAAGGCAAGAGTGGCTCTAAAGTGGTCAATGGTGCGCTTAATATATCCTGTCGTGACCTGCACTGCACTTTGTCATGTTATAACAATAAGACAATAAATACCTTTGTTCCTATTGTGATTCCGATGGTTCGAGGGCATTATCTCCGACATGTCGCTGAGGACTCCGCAATGAAACAAACCGAAAATGAGAATCATTTGGATAGTTCGCTTTGCCCTCCGACCAAGGTTCCTGTAAAATGGTAGTTATGGGCGAAGAGGAAAGGCTTCCGGGATGTCGGCCCGACTTCCGCATACCATCTCACCGCTTACAAGGCCTGATACTTCCATTTGCACGCCAGCTGAGTGTAAAAGGCCTTGCATGTTCACACAGAGAGAACCAGAACCACATAGATTCGGAGGTTATTGTATGAACATGAAGGTAAAAGACTAAGGAGCCTACAGCTCCTAAACATACTATATATACTCAGTGGCTATGTAAGGGGCCGAATACCTTACACACCCCCTCCTAGATTCCTTGAGGGAATCTACAGAAGAAAATTAGTGTAATCAAGCAAGTAAGTCTAAACAATGGGCGCGGTACAGCACCATTACGTAGTACACGTGACGGCGGTTCCTTCCTGCCACCATTGTCCACAGCCATTGACGATAACAAGGTCACTCATCGGGGTCGCGTGGTCCTGGAACACGTTCAAGTACAGAAACCCGTTTGGACCATCCACCACCTCAGAGCATTACTCTCAGTCTACCATATCACCGCCAGGCCACCCTTCCCACCACCACCACTGTTTTGTCCCGCGACCACCGTTGTGACGGAGTTTCTTGGACTGCAGGACGTATGGAAAGGTTTTTTAGACTGGGACCGTTTGGACGGAGTGTCTTGGACTGCCATGGAAAGGTTTCTTAGACTGGGGCCGTTTTGGACGGAGTTTCTTGGACTGCGGGACGTATGGAAAGGTTTTTTTAGACTGGGACCGTTTTGACGGAGTTTCTTTGACTGCGAGACGTATGGAAAGGTTTCTTAGACTGGGACCGTTTTGACGGAGTTTCTTGGACTGCCATGGAAAGGTTTCTTAGACTGGGGCCGTTTTGACGGAGACTGTTGCTTGGGGTGTTTCGTTGACTGGGACCGTTTTTGACGGAGACGGGTTTTCACTGGTGTTTCTTTGACTGGGACCGTGTTGACGGAGACTGTTTTTTGGTTGGGACTACACGGTTCTGTGACGGGGGCCTCGTGGCTGGGTGTCCGTGCGCTCTTGTCCATGGTTTGTGTCTGTGGTAGGTAGATAGGTAGTTTTGGTGTTCGTGCTCTTGGCCGTGCTCTTGTCTGTGGTTTGGTGTGCTTGGGTGTCCTGCTGTCTGTATGTCTGGTTCACTGGGTTCCAGGGTAGTTGCCGTGTATGGCGCAGTCGCTCGTCGCTGCGCAGTCTCTTCGTCGCTGTGTCTTGGGCAGCCCGCTGCTTCCGTTTGTTTCAGCCGCGGTTGGCGGGCGCGGTGCCTCTTGGCTCCGAATGGCTGGCGGGGGACCCGAGTCTCACTTGGGACACATACCGAGCTGCTGATTTTCGGTAAATCCTGTTGTGTTCTCCAAGCAAACGTTAACATTATGCCCCCAAAGAGAGGTGATGATTGGCGCCTCCTTGCCCTGGACGATTCATTGGAGTTCCTGACCAACGTCGATGACATGGTCTTCCAGCCGTCCCCGGCTGGGGCAGCATCACCAACGAAGTGGAAGCGAAAGGCGACGGAGCCTCCTGCCGACTCTGGCTCAGTTACACGGTCGACAAACCAGACTTCCCCCTCCCTGACAGCTGTCCACCCTGATGGTACCGTCTCGGAGCCATTCAAGTCCTTGATGGGCATCTTGACGGGTGATTCGACATCCCCAATCCTCTGGGATCTGTACTGTGCAGACCTTACTGGGATCGTCACAGACGATGTGGATGGGGTCAACTGTCTGTCGCGTTGAGCATATAGATGGGGTGTCGATGTTGTCAGCTTTGATAGAGGTTATATGGGATTTTGGGTCACGGACTAGCGGGGTGCATAGCAGACATTTCCTGGCACGTCGAGAAGTTTCATATGTATAGTCCTTCACACAATATCAAACATATTCTACGCTGGAGATTGCGACTAAATTAGTACCTGCAACACGACCTCTACTGCCCTACCTTGCTTCGTGATGGGGATGCACGAAGTGAGCTGTGCTGGGTTTCCGCTTTGTGTGAGGCTGCTCCTCTGTCGGGCAGTGCACAGCACGGGTGGAGATTCGGCCTGGGCGCGTGGGAGATGGGCACCCACGTGGTCCGAAAGCCTGTCGTCTTATCCACAAGACGAGGGTTATCCACCACCACCACCATGGTCTCGCGGTGTCAGTCGCGATCCGGTAACATTTCAATCTCATCAGGTTCGCAATGCATGGCAGACATAACATCCTCGTCGAACTGGCTACCAGTGCCGTCGTCGTACCTCGAGTAGCTGGCCTGATCTCCTTCTTCAACATCTTCCAGATTACTACCACTGCGGTATCTACCGGACGCGTTCGCTCCAGGACAACTCGCACGAGAGCTCGCTTCTCGACCATTCTGCAAAGGTGGGAGGTTCTCGACCACTTTCTCGTGAGCACCATAGGCCCAATCAGGATGACGGTCAGACACATGCTTCCGGGTATACGCCAGCCGTTCTTCGGTGGCGGCACCCTCAACTAATTCATCTAGAGGGTCGAGTATAACATCATACCCTTTGTCAATCATCTTGTCGACGTATTTCTTCGGTATGTTGTCCATAAATTTGTCCAACAACTCCCGGTCTGATGGCGGAATGGCCATAGAATCAGCAATCATCACCATCTCGTCACAGAATTCTTCGACGGTGTCCGACGCACGCCACCAAACCGGCGCTCGTAGTACACCAATCGCCCTTGGCTCGGTTACCGACCAACTATCAGTGGGGTTCGGCTCAGGGCGACTAGGTCGGGCACGGATGGGCGTAGACACAGAAATCGGCAACATTCTATTGGGCCGATTGACAGGTAACGGAACCTGGCTCCCGGTCGTTATCCTTGTTAGGAGATCTTCGAAACCAGTACGCCCCGCAGGGCGCTGGGCAGCAAATCGTCGGCTATCATCGTGGTGCGCATCATCGTGCGACTTTGGAGCATTCTGCGAGGCTGTCCGAGCGGGCTCGAGGACAGTAGTCGACATAATCAACGAGTAGGTAGCACGTTACGCCTCTAGGGGCAAACTGTACTGTTCGACGAATAGAACCGAGTTCACAATCCAACTTGGAATCTCGAGTAAGGTTCAAAAAAGTGTAAAAGGCCTTGCATGTTCACACAGAGAGAACCAGAACCACATAGATTCGGAGGTTATTGTATGAACATGAAGGTAAAAGACTAAGGAGCCTACAGCTCCTAAACATACTATATATACTCAGTGGCTATGTAAGGGGCCGAATACCTTACACTGAGCTATAGCCATAAGTATGATTAAGATTGGCATAGAATAATTGTCCTATGCGAGAATGAATATAGACTTCGCCAAGTTCCAGCCCACGCCTTGCCGAGTTCCGGCCCACGCCGCTAGAATTCCTCTTCTACATACTTATCGGTAACTGCTCGTAGGCCTCATAATGACGTGCCGCGGACAACTGTTTCCAGCCTGGAAGAGAGTCGTGACCGCGTGTACAAGTCTTTTCGGAAACACGCTTGTTGGCCGACATGACGCGACATGGGAGCAATCGTCTTCGCAACTGGACGAGAAACTGTTAGACAGCGCGGCGATCTCGGCGAAAACAACGCACCAGTTTACGCGAGCCCCTCGTAAGTTGGCGCAGCAATGGCACGAAGCCTCACAATCGTACATCAGCTCCTGGTCAATAACAGAGGCCGGCGTCGTGGGAAGTAAGCGTTGGATGAAATTTGCAGGACCGGTCAGCGGGCGCGCACGTCTGGGTTATGCGGATTAAGGCTTGCAGCAGTCAGAAACACGACGACTTGTTCAAACAAAACGCACCAATCAATAGCGATGTCAATCATAGCATCTTCGACCGTCTTCGGAGGGGAGTAATCGGCACTGCAGTTGAGCATATTCATATAGAGACGCGGTCATGACGTGCCCGCTGTCGTGTGGGTGGAGCGGCACCATCATGAAAAGAACTAGGAGGAAAAAGGTGTTATGTCGAGGGAAAGTCAACTGGTGCAACGACGTCGAGGACGGATCCAAAGGGCGCATTTCGCGTCCGCCTATCGTTAGCCTTCCAAGGCGCGTAACATCTGGGTGGGATGTTAGAAATGAAATGCCTGTCCGAAATAGAGCGCACTGACCTGTTTCCACTAGCAGTCCCGCCAGTCGGCGAAGAGCCTAGTCCGCTTTTGCCGAAGTCGCGAAGGTGTCGTGGAGGAGCGGGTAAGGACCGAAGTCGATTCAAATCAACAGACGCAAATAAAGTTGGACCAGCACCACGTGATGCAATGTTGATATTAACGAGTAACGCCTGGGAGGCTATCTGCCCCCCCCCAACTTCCAACATGCCCCCTACATCCTGCCTCGACCACGAGATACTCGGATACATTCCCACTATCTTTCTGAAGGGTCCCAACCGCGACGATCTACGGCGGAACTTTGATAGTGCACGCAAACATCGCATATCTTCCAAATGGTCGTTCACCGAAGTCATCCAAAAAATCGCAGCTGAGCCGAGCCCCAATGCGCGCCCCGTTCCATCATTTGCTCTAGACGGTGGTCAGTTTCGTCTTCAACCCGTTTGGGCTCCCCAGCCAGCGTCGTTCTCGGGCTTCCAAACGTCTCAAGTTTGGGTAGCCGATGTCTTCAAGGCCGATGACGGTGTTACCAGCCAACAGCACGAGCCCGAGCGTGTCGTCTTGAAAATCCTTCAGCCCTCCATGCGCCCTTTCCCAAATATGAAGGGGATTCGTCGGGGATCGCCGGCACATCAATTGGCTTACTCCGAAGAGGTTCTGTACAAGCACTTGCGGCTGTTACAGGGTTCTCACATCCCCTACTATTTCGGCACGTTCGAGGTAAGTCCATTATTTTAACGCGCCATTCATTGACTAATTCCATGACTCAAGGTAGCTCTTCCAAACGGAGAAGATGCTTATATTCTCATTCTGGAATACATCGAGGGCGAGGTGGCGGAAAAGTGGGTGCAGAAATATGAAATGAATCAAATCCGCGCGCACGAGACGCTTCCCGTTACGGTGGGTTTTCGCAAGCTCTCCAGCACGCAGTGATTGAGCATGTTCTAGATTAACTCGATTATGGATGCCTTTCGCGCTATCCGCGCGGCCTACGTTGCACATCCAGATGTCTTCCGGAACTTGTGCAACATCATTATTCGTAAAGACGGAACGGCCGTTATCATCGATTTTGCAGACTGCGCACTATTGAAGACCGCTGAGGATACAGCAAGGATAGCTCGTTCATATTCGCGCGATGAAAATCAAGGGCACCATTGTGTTCGCCTGCTCTTGCACTGCTGTCTGAGCAATACGGATGGGTTGGCTAGAGCTGAGATCCAGGAATGGATTGATACACCAGGTAATGTACCTCTCGAGGTCAACTATCCACACGGACCCCCAGAGCACCTCAGGACAGCAGACACTCGATCAGTCCCACTCGGAGGACGGCGATAACGATAGGGAGGATGACGACAATGATAAAGACATAAATAGCGATACCGAGAACCTGGAGCAACAGCCCAAAAGGGACTTAAGCATAAATCACGTTACCTTGGCAGTCACGTCCCAATAAAAACTCTTTCACATCTTCGATCGCGTCTTGTTATTATTCGCCTCCTTGGCGGCCGGTACTGGCAGTTCTAGAAAGTGTGTGGTTACGTGGCAGCAGGCGAATGGACGTTCCTTGCTGGCATTGCCTTTTTTGATTTCATTCTTCTTTCTTCCTCCCCCAACCTTCGTTTTTTTTTCATGAATTCATACACTTTCAACTTCAACAATAGTGGCGGCGCTGCTCATAATAGCCTTTCCCATCAATCTGCATCGAACCACGTTGCCTCACGCCCCTCCTCCACATCCCTGGGGAACTATTCTGTACGAGCGCCTGAAATCAGTGTCACAGAGCAGCTCCTACGACAGAACGACCCATCCGGAAAGACTCTGCAGAAGATCGAGTGGGATATTGGAGCTGCGCAAAGAGGCCACCATGTTGCAACAGCTGTACGCGACGGTTCCCCAGCGGCGTGGCAGGTAATGCCCTGGAAAAGGTATGCTCCCTTTGGAACGATTGTAGCAACTCGCTGATTCAGAGTACACAGACCAACTCACGGTAATAATCAGCGTGGCCAGCCAATATATCGTGGCGTAGATAGTTTCAAGGACGATCCGGACTATCACCCGCCGCTGTGTCCCCTTCATGGACTGAACGCCTTGCGAACTGTGCAGGACGTGACGATGAGGATTGTTAAGCATGACAGAAAGAACTTTTTCCGGTGTGAAGTGCAGGGTTGCCAGGTGGAATGTAAGCATATTGATCTCTTTGCTGAATTTATCTTTATGTGCGCCACAGTCTTTATTCCCAATGTTAAGGACGTTCAGCCGATGCCTCCAGCGATCAATCTCAACTGGATTCACAATAATCCCTGTATGTAAGCTATTGATTATAACTTGACAATGCGTTTACATGATTACTCTAGTTGTCAATTCCGGTAGTATGCAAGGATCGTCTAGCTCCACCAATCCCCGTCTTCGCACTCGTTCACGCTCACCCATGCCTGTCAATTCCCGTCGTCGCACCCGTTCACGCTCACCCACGCCTGCCAATTCCCGTCGTCGCGCCCGCTCACGCTCTCCTGCCGAGGTTATTGATCTTACCCAGGATGATAAACTCCCCACACGTCCACATAAACGTGCGCGGCTCTCGCTGCCAACCGGGCTAGAGGGTCGTGAGCCTCGTCCTTATCAATATCGTTTCCCTTAAATTCTCAGAACCTGCACGACTTACAATAGATATAACTGCTTTTAAACGATTACTTACCACTGCTTACTGCCCATTACTGATTTACGAATACTCACTGATACTTAGATACACTCGCTGAGACTTACATACACTTATACGCAACAATGTCACTCGCTTTATGTCTGATAACGACCTGTCATTCTTAGCTCAATAAACTTCAAGACTACCGCATGGAAAGGAAGCGCGATGAAAGGCTTGGGAACAGACGACCATGAGCACCTCCTCTATTGGCCGTTTGCCTGCAAATCCGTTTCTTGAGCTGCACATTCGGGAGAGAGTAAGTGAGGGCGCCACTTGAATTCAGCACATTCTCAGTGATCATAGGTTCCCGTGGCAGTCTTGGCGAAAGGGATTCAATATCTGCGACCATTCCGAGCTGCAATGACTCAAACGCTCTCAAGGAGAAAGGAGATTTTCCTGGAATCTCTTCTTGGAGAGATGTGGGTCTCCTTTGCCGTTAACGAACTCAAGGGCAGAACAGAGGCGGAAACTGATCCTATTCGCATGGTTAGGCATTTATTCATGGGCAATATTTAAGCTGAACAATCTGATAGGTCTTTACACACGTCCTTTATTCAATGGCCCTGCGTGAGGACATTCCGATGGAGGAGTGGGCTCTTCCTCAGTTCCCCGTACCTGCCTTTGGCTTTACCCCGGGACAAGAGCGTCTAATCTCCTTTAACCGTCGGTCAGAGTCCAAGGAGGAGCGCCATAAGCGCCGACAAAGAAACCGGCTCGCTGAATGGCGTCAAAACCACTGGGAGTCCTATGGATTCGTTCATCTTCCAAACAGTTTTCGATTCTCGGACCTTCGTCGACATATCTTCAATCTGAAGAGGAGCGGTCGTTACTTTTCAGACAGCGAGTCGCCGGAGAGTGGAAGTGAGTCGTCGGAGAGTGGAAGCGAGTCGGAGAGCGAGTCATCGAAGAGTGGAAGCAGTGTGGATGGAAATGATCTAGAGCTAGAAATGGAGTTGGATGAAGAGCATTTGAGATTGTAAGAGGACGAAGAGATGTGCAATAGACGTGAATTTCAATGAATAGCATGGTAAATGTAATATAATCAGTGCCTAAACTCGCGGTAAGGCGCCTTCCTCTCCAAGCAGCTCTTCAATGTTGGCATTTCCTGAGTGTCCAGCCTTCCGAGCAACAGTCAGCGTCTTGAAACCGGTCTCAGAGGTTTGAAACATAGATGCTTGATTAAACCATACAACAGACCCACGTCCGTTCCCAGCCTCCCAGTCTTCCTCAGAAACATTCTCTGGGCGTGTAAGGGTTGGCCCCGCCAGAGGCTTTGAGTTCTCGGGGGTTGGACATGTGCCGTCGGGCGTGGTAACAATGTCTACGTTGAAGTGGTAGAACAGAGAGGAGGGATATATCAAGAAGACTCCAGGTGGGAGCTCCAGACAGACCCCTGCCTCCCATATAACAAGCCAAGCCTTTTCTCGGTGGTTGAATACCCCTACCCTTTATTTAGAGGAATAGATTTACGATTGAAAAAGGATACTCACCATAAACAAAGACTATGCAAACTCCCAAGGCTAGATTCTTGAAGTCGACATGGGGATCACAGAAGACTCGCTTAACTCCAGCTAACGGTGCATTTAGACACCAGTTCCAAAAGAGCCCGAACATTGGCTCTATCTTGTGGTGAGTCCGCATATAATCAGCGCAGGCCAGATAGCGAGCGGCAATCGCAGGGAAGAGTAGACGCAGTAGATCGTTAGCAATGTTGCTATCAAACGGCAGTCAATCAATGATAGGAAAGAATGAAGCAATTCACAAACTTTGCACGGGTAAATACGCGTTTCGGAGCAAAGTACTCTTTGATGACTGGGGCGTTTTCTCCATGCCACTTTGAAAGGGCTGGGATTGACTTGTTGTTACGGTCCGCTCCAGCTATGCAGAACCAATGGTTTCCACGCTGATTTCCGGCGATATCTGCGTCAGAGGGTGGCTTGCAGGCCTTGACGAAGGCAGCGGCCTCCTTCCCAAACTCTGCAGCCAAGGATTCCATACCCGATGTGATTTTCGAACGAAATATGAGGCGGCGGCTAGTGGAGTCGAGAACTTGAGTAGCACGTCCAAGATAGGGCAGAAACTTCAATCGTTCCAAGTATTCCCAGACTTCGTTGTCTGAGCGATGAGCAGTGCGGAGAGTACGCGCCCAATGTGGGGGGATAGATGCTCTCAATCCCATCCACCCTGTAGTCGTAATGGGCAGATCCGTGGACGCGTCCAATCCCTCGGCAACAGCAAAGGTGTCCGCTTCTTCCAGAATCTTTTTCTTGTATACCACTTTTCGGCGATGGTTGCGTTTCGGGCGTGGACCTAAAGCTGTAGTCTTTTCCCCAGATCGTACACGTTTCGAATATGTCCTAGCAAAGTTTATGAATTTATTGAAAGAGGAAAGAACATTGAATACGAACTGTTGCTGGTATGTGACCTGAGGTAACGTGGGTTTCTTCTTCTGTTCGACACTTGTTTGCGCGCGTCTCTTGCGGGGAGGAGTTTGGGCGTGGTGAGCAGTAGATGTAGACGCGTAGGCAGTGGAAGTGGACGCGACGGCGGTAGCATGAGCGGTAGAGGAGGATGCAAAAGAATTGGCGTTTGTTGTGTGATTGCCGGGGCTTCCAAAATCCAGTTCGGAGTCGCGATCTTGTTGGGCCACCCAACGAAGCAGCTCCTTAACGTCTGGGTCAGTGTTCCGTGGGGAGAGTTGGTCGTGTGTTTTGGACAGGAAGATGAGGTCGGGAAGGCTGCTTTCCAATTTCAGAGTTTCCCTGGCAGCAGCGAGCGAAGATCTGAGGAGGCATTAATTAATTGAACGGCGCGAGAGAGAGCACTCACTGATGGGAGGCGTCATCCTTCCATGCGGCGGCAAAAAGTTTGAGAACGTTCCTCGTCAAATACATGACAAGGGCGGAGGCTGGACAGATGTGGAGATCAGCACCGAGTAGGTGACACGCCCAGCCTGGGGGCAGTCGAAGAGAGGCGGCTCACCTTTATACTCTGGAAGGTGGGAATCCAACAAGGTCACGCGTTGGACGCGCTCTTGACGATCACGAGCGCGCGTTCGCTGCTCATGCTGGTGGCAGTAAGTCAACGAAGGGTTCGGACCCTGGGGATTCGGTGTCCCATGGCCGAGCGCTTAGTCCGGGCGCTTATTTTTTGTTCCAATCAGAACACGGACTTGTTCGGAACAACATACCTTATACCTTGCTCTCTCCCTTCTTGTTGCTGCATGTCCTCCACTCTCGTCGCGCCGTGAGCAGTCTTCACGCAATAATTGGTGGCCACCGTCCAAGTCTGCAAAGTATCCCGACCAGTCCCAGGACACGCTACCCCCATCCATGCCCGACAAGTCCTCTCGATCCTTCGTAAAATCCTCCAATGCCAAATTCAACACTCAAGCCTCTGCCATGGGCTTCAAATCCAAGAAACATCCCTCCCTTGTTGTCAAAGACCCGCCCCCCACGCCTACTCGCGCAGTGGTCTCCACCGTCGTCTCCGAAGACCGGCGCAGAGGCACTAACCGCCCTGCCTCCAAATCGATATCCTCGACGCGGTCCGAGGCAGAGTCACTAGGTCCTGGTACTCCCGTCGACGGTCCAAGAGACATGTGCTACCAGTCGCTCTTGACACTTTCCGACGCCGACCCATTTCCTGCGAACGCCGTATCGGTGCCTCACCTCGCCAATAGTCAGCTCTCAAAATCGTGGCTCCACCTCCTCTTACTCCCTCTTTATCCCGAGGTATGCCTTTCTTCTCGTGTCGGTCCCCGCATCAACATCTCATTCCTCTACAGATGAAGGAAAGATCCAACTTACTGCTTAATGTTGATCTCAAAGACCACTTCCGCCGGTGTTGCGCCAAAGCTGTTCACAATCGACAGTGCGTACGACGGGCATCGTTGAGGTTGTACGGGAATTGGTTAGCGGCAGTGGGAAAAGCCTGTTCCATCGAAAGCCTGCGTCCAAAGACGACGTTCAAGGATTCATCATCTACCGCGGGCCTCCATCGTCTTTTCCAGCCAACAGCGTTTTACTCCAGGTCTGGAGTGTTGGCGTCGATGTCCTAGATTTTCGTCTAGCCTCGTCAGAATCGACGGGGTTCGTGCCTGGGCCGAGTTTTGTGGATCGTGTCCACTGTTCTGGAATGTGGATGTGGGGTGAAGGATGAGGCGGCACGGAAGGGTGAGTGGGTCGTCGGACTGCTGAATGTAAGAAAGGTAATGAACGTTTCTTGTTATGCACATACTCTAAAACTAGCATTTGTAGGCTGAGGCCTTGCAAGAGTTTATTGTTGTGGACCGACAGCCACGCGGTGTTCGACTTCGTCGAGGTCGTGGCGGAGACGCGCAAGCCTGTCCAGTATGCTATTCCAAGGTCACGAATCCGATGCGGACACACCTACTGCAAAGAATGTTTCGCTCACAAGCTCACGACGACAAGCCCGTCGTACCCCATCGTGAAATCCATTCAAGAAGGCAACAAACCAGAGACCTCGTCCGCCCCGAACAGGAGGGGCACCTTTTCCAAACCGCCTTCCTCGCATACGTCCACGCCCGCGGAGAAGAGTTCAAATACTGCCCCGCGCCCGACTGCGGCGTCGTCTATCGCTCCGCTCACGAAGGAACAGACCTCACATGTGTGAATCGTATCTGCGAGGAGAGGCGTCTGCACCAGTGATTGCTGACGCGGACAATGCACCTTTCGTGGGACCGGATAGCACAGGAACAAGAACGGTTTCACATCCTTCCTAATACCAATACCACTGTGCGAACGTCCGCCACGAGTCTCGCGTTCAACGATCATGCCTTCATTCAAGAAGGCCGGGCGAAGAAGATCCGGAACGCAGGGCATACGAGCGCAGATTACGAAGTCAAGGGTTGGGAGGTGGAGTTGGTGTATGTCTGTGGTATGACTTTTTGTTTGACGCGTCTCAAGGCGCTAAGGTGATGGATTGGTGAAATCGGCTGCTGCTGCGGACAAAAACCTGTCTTGTTTACCTAGTCTAAATTCATTTTTGTTACAAGTAAATAATCTGTTTGAATCGTCAGTAAGGCTTCAGCAGCGGGAAAGAAATTCACCTAAGAGTCTCCGATATGGATTTCCCGCGCCTTGACTTTCCCTGAACCTTTCGCCAGTTTCCTCGCTTCGGCGTTTAGTGAATGCACTTCCTCGAAGACCTTCTTGAATGCCTTCTTTGCTTTCTCATAGTCGCCCTCCAACGTCTGAAGGAGATCCTCGTTGATAGGCACCATCCTCCTTTGCTGCGAAATTTGCTGGTAGAGATTTGTTCCCTTTGTCTTGATTTTCTCAATCTTTTCGAGGAGTTGGTCAATGCGCACATTGTGCTTGCCAATGTGCACGTCCGCCACCTTGTTTCGTCGTGCAGTTACTTGTCCTAGAGGAACAGATAAATTTGGCAGGAAAACTCTCATTTCAACATACCTCTTCGTTTTATGGCATTGACTGCGTTGTCGTACCGTGTTCCCGCTTTATATGATGGGTGGATACCAGCTGCTTCAAACGTCTAGTGCACAATTAAGTGATTGCCTGTAGAGAAGAGATTGCAGACTGACACGTAGGGTTCCCATACGCATGGCGTCGTAACGTTGTCCTTTGCGAATGGCGCCGACAACGGTACACTTCTTTCCTTCGCCGTAGGCTTGGAAGTGGCACGACTCGACGAGATTTGTGTTGCGAACGCCGGCGCGCCAGATATCCCGCGGAATCTTGCTCTTCATCTGACAGAGACCCTCAAAGGCGAAGTAACTGTAGACTTTATTATTAATCCAATCTGCAAGTTTCATGAGAATATGGGAAGCGCAGCAGTATGAAACGAACCAATTCCTTTCCTTCCACCTTTATCCTTGATGGCTTGAATCGTCCCATCCCAATCGACATGATCTAGACAGCTCAGACTTCGCATCAGAGTCTTAACTTCATGGGAGAGCCCTTTCGCCTCGCTGATGTTACGGTTAAAGTGAACTGTACAAATGCAAACCAGTCGGTGAAGGTGCTCATACGGAGAGAGCTCTGAGAGCCTTCTCTCCGGTTCGTGTAGATCAAAGCGTTCCAGTAACCGGCAGACATCTTGAAAGTACATTCCAATCCCTAAAATGCAATCAGTCTTACATCAAAATGAAGCGACGACTTCACCTTTTCCCTGCCCACCATGCTGATCAAGGGTAAGAAGGAGTACGAACCCATCACGCTCCTCAATACTGTCGGCATAGATGTGGCGCCAGGGAATGGGAAATCCCGTATCCAGTTGCACAATCTTGTCCAACTCATTGAAGAGGCGGCGATGAGCTTCAGCTGTTTCACGATTCAGATAGACTCTGGCGTAAACGATTGCTATGATATGAATCAATATCAGAATTGTACAAGGGAAGGATGGGGTACTTGCCTGTATTCGAGTGAGGCTCCATCCCGACCAGAATGAATTCATGAAAGTCGACAACCCGCTTAAAGGATATATCGCACTGGAGGTACTGTGCATCCAGTAGTCGATTGCTGGCTTCCGGAGTCATGCATATAAGCATCCTGAGGCGAGATGAGCGATCTGTGGGAGCGTGATGGGTATCCTCTGTATGTTCCGGAAAATCTGAGTCGTCTTCATCAACAACTGTTCGAATGTATGTAGATTCCGCATCCGAGTTTTCCTGAGCAGCCCTCAAGAGTTCAAGTGCACCTGATCAAGTTCAATAAACGAATCTTCATATTCCACTACGCGGAAACTCACCTTCCCAGCCCGTTCCTTGAGGATAAATTTTATCTTTTGCCGCCTTGATATAAGAACGTACATGGCTACGATTCGCCAGAGAGGGATGAACATCGCTTAACGTTGCATGAGGACTGCTTGGAAAGACCGAGTTTAAGAAGCTTCGGGTCGTGGGGGCTCGTAGGAAGCGTCGGACCGTCAAATCTGCGAGATCCTCTTCCATGGAATAGAACAAGTCGAAAAGCTTAGCGCGTATCTGAGGCGGTGTTCGAGTGGGAAGAGGAATGGGATGCTCATGCTCCCCACGAACTATCACCAAGGTATATGGGCATTCCTGTCGAAATTCTGGGAGCGGATCAAAGCGGCGGAATTTGACAGTACAAGGAAGTTTCTTCATCAGCGGCTGGTAAAGGATACCCTCTTCATTACGGTGAGCAAAGCCTAAAGGACGCGTCAGTTGAGTCTGCTAAAAGTTGACTGAAATACAGACAGCAATTCAAACGCTGACTGGATGCGTTCACAACATGAGTACATCGCGAATTGGGTACCAGGTAGCCCAAACGCTCAGCCGCATCCTCAAATTCCTTTGCTTCATGGGGCTCGCCTTCGAGGTGCGCCCATATGTATTCAGCATCGAGTGAATCATCAAGGGGAAGGCGGTAGTGGTCTCGGCGGTCTTCCGAATCATAATGCTCGCACCTGTATATCAGTAAGATGCATGTCTAAAGCAAGATAGGCCTGAAGCTCCTACTGTACAAAAGTCTTATTCTCCTCTCGAATACAGCGCATTGCCCCACTACAACGCCTGACTTGATCTTCATAGCCGCGCTTGAGCATTTCAACATGCAACTGAAGATCAGTAGGGTTGGCGTCGACTACAACTCCTTCGGCGCGACAACCAACGCGTTGCAGTGCAATCAAATACTGGTAGGTGTTGTTGAAGACGGCCAGAGATGTGGAGAGAATTTCCCGGTTCGTCTCGAGATCTTGGCGAATTCGTTGGGCAAGCAGCTCTCGCGAGGCCACTCGATGCGGTCGCTTCATCTCATCTTCATCTGCCTTTGGACACACTTTGACGCCTTGACCTTGAATGAATGAGTGAAATTTCAAGAGCATGGTAAAAAATCTGACATACACGTTTTATGCACTGATGTACAGGCAACTCGTTCCTTAGTCTTTGAACTGCGCAGAGGCGCGACTGTGCGGTGATCTCCCTTTTCGGTTAGGCCGCTTGGTGCGCCGGCAGAGTAAGCAAAGTTCGCGATTGGATCTCTCCATTTGCTGGGGTCGTCTGACTGCCTGAAGAGATAGGCGATACCGACTGGATGGGTCTCCGGGTAGTCAAGATAAGCATCTTCAGCTTCAAAAGCGTATAATTTGTGAACTGTCAACTCTCGAGTGCAGTAGACATCGAAGTCCACTCTATCAGGTGTCGCCTGAGAGAGACAACTTGGAGGCAGCGCTTGAGGATGGGAGGAAAAAGTATGTGGTGGAGGAGCATGTGGTTGTCGCGTCAGGTCAGAAGTAGACGCCTGGGCAGCGGATACATCTCCAAACGAAGCAGAGCCTGAAAACTCTAGAAGCGTGTTGTATAATGCGGACGACCCCAAAAGCTGAGTGTTTTCCGAGTTAAGTTGGGAGTAAAGCTGGCGAATCAAGGGAGCAATATTCAAGAGAGGTGGCGCATTTTCTTCATTCCCCAAGTCTAAGGACATGCGGCGCAAGGAAATGAATGGTGAAATGGAAAGAATGAACGTGGTGTCTTGAAGTTCTACGACACGGCCCGACTTCTAGCGTCTTGGCTGTCATTCATCAGCTCTGAATGGTAAAAACTGCTCCATTCGGGGCGGAAATCCAGCGCAGACAGCGAACGCGCCAAAAGGGAAGCGTGTCGACGCGTCGATCGCATTCTGTGACTCCAAGGAGGTTGATTCCCAGTTTGGAAAAGTATTTAATTTTGTATTTACCCTACACTTTAGTCACCGGTACCGTTATCTACCCCTTCGTCGTCATCAGCTTCCTCCCTATCGTTATCGCCGGCTTCCGAGTGGGACTCATCGAGTCTGCGCTCCACCTCAGGAGGCGCCAGATTGACGTCAGCGAAGACGACGATGACGACGACAAAGACATTACTTATGAAAGCGACATGAGTAACACGGATTCGGATGACGATTGAAGATTCGGGGATATGAAGAGAGCGGCTTGCATCGATACATATAAAACAAATTTCTACCTACTGTCCTACTTCACTGCTCAGAGCCTCGCGTCGGTCCGGCAATATCGGCGACACAACACTGCTTGTCCAGGCATCTCATACGGTCTACTTATCCTGCGAGGCAATAATCAATCATAGCCATCACACAGCGGCCTTCCGGCGTCGTCGGAGAGGAAACGAGATAGTATTTCTGTCACTGTCGGTTCACATGAATTCACACTTTGCCTTGTTCAAACGGATCCCTTTAGGTGCTGCCAGGCGACGACATCCCGGCTGTATGAGATCATGAAACGACGGCTTGCACTGATGGTTTAGAGACTTGGTTGTAGTCCCGTGTGACACCGGATTATTCTCTGTCCGGAGCGCCTTGCGGGTATTATCCTTGGTACCTGCCTTGGACAGTCAGGTAGCATGGCTACATCCACATGCGTTCATCGTCCAGCTTTGGTGCCCTGTAGTGCCATCTATTCTTTGTTGACCGTGAAAGGACAAGTGCGGTCGGGCCTCCTTCTTCAAACACCACGATGTCCATCAACAATGACGCTTTGAATGAAGAACCCGGGCATCCCCTACCCCATACGCATCCACCGAAAGGCGGTGTAACTCAAAAGAGATTGTCATCGCTGCGCGATATAAAACTTTCGGAAGGGGGTCACGTAACTCCCTCGAGTCCGTCTCTCTTATCCTTCATCGCTCAGCGCAGCATTTAATGATCGTCTGTGGCGACGCCGAGCTCCATCGCTATTCATTGGCTTAGGCCGGCCTCTACGCTCGTTCATCAATCAGGCATCCCCGCGGCTCCATCACAGACTGCCCATGGCTTTCTGCAACCTCATACCCTCCCCGTGGTCATCAGCCTCCGTTACCTCAGATTCAGTAGAGGTCGATTCGATTCCCGGAATAATCGTCGGGCAGCGCAGTCGCCGGACCTTCTTCATCGTCCTGGCTCAGCTAAAAGCTGTTCAAGGGCACAAGCCATCCGATGTCCGCAGGAGAAGTTCGACGGAGCGTACCAGGCGGTGGCACGGAATTCGCGGACGTAGCGAGAGCCCGCGGCAGCGGGACAGGTCGTTTCTTAAGCTGTAAACGAAGTCCACCGACACGAAAACCACTATTTCTTTTCTCTTCTTCGCATTCGGATCGAAGAGTAATAAGTATATCGTCCTGTATATAGAGAGTTAGTTTCGCATTGTGTTTTATACTGGTACTTAAGAATAACTAGATAGGTACGGCATAGCAAGGTAAGGTACAACCCGGGAGGGTACGACAGAGCAGTATACAAAGCATTAATAACAACATGAAAGCGAGACAGATCAACGTCAACGCAAATATTTCCTTCGATGTCCTTCGGCCGCTACAGGCAGGGCCTTCTTCCTCTCATCGAACAACCCAATCCACATCCGCATCATCGTCTTCCATAAGTCCGCCACTTCCTCCCACGACGCTCCCATAGACTCGAGATCCCTGACGATGACATCCACGAGGGCGATGTCCTGTCCCAAATCAAGTTCCTGGCAATGGAACATCTTGTCGCCTTCCTTTACATTGAGGTCATACCTCGTCTTAGGTGGTGGGAAGTTTTGCCGGTACCACTCATGTAGACCCATTTCCGCTCGTGAAACCACCGTGATAAAGGGTTCAATGAGGATATCCTGCAGCGAAGGGGCGGAGAGGAAGGCCATGAGGAGTTTGGCACCTGAATCATACACCGGCATTTCATGCTCTGTTATCTTGAGGTCGTGAAGTAGAAGGTGGACGAGGAGCGGCATAAAAGAGCGACGGATAAGAAATGACACGGATTCGTGAAGATCGGCACCGCCAAGAAGGTCGTAATGCAAGAGATCCCTCACAGCGTCGTTAAATGGACCGACCGTCTCGGTGCTAACAATGGACAAGCGTTGCTCGGCCACGACTTTCTGCAGATTCTCCTTCTTAACGACGCGCGCCATAAACTCATCTATGAGGAGGACGTCGCTCTGAACCACCCTATCCAGCCCCTCGAGTATCTGGAGAAGGACCACAGCTCGTGCAAAGCTGCAACAGCTCGTCCGCTGTGTAAAATAGTGCGGCCCATGGCGTGGGGGTGCAAATTTCGCCTGGCGACATCCAGCGCAACTGATGTATAGGCATTTGGGGCAAACATTATGACTGCCGATGGAATCAGAGCGGCAACGAACGTTTTGACACTGTGACAGCCGCTGGAAGAGTATGCGGTGCGGTTCGCCTTCCGTCCGGAATTCCTCGAGAGCAGCCATGTAATCCGGACGCGAAGAGACGGGCGGTGCCCCGGCACGAGTGGCGTCGGTGAGACTACAGTCACTGTTGGCTCTCTCCCGGCGAGGGTAACGGGCGTGAAAGTCCTCCAATCCCGATGGGCCGACAATGGCAAACATTTCACCATCATCATCATGAAAGTCCGCCCCTAGATGCCGTTGGTGAGATGCTAAGAAGACCAACGATTATAAATTAGTACCGTGTCAACCCACAGTGGAAGCTCGCGTACATGGGTCGGGATCTCTGATAGTTGTCGGAAAAATCTCGTGGTGATGGCTCCAGACTAGCAAGACGAATACACGGTGAGACTGAGAGCTGGTCCATAGGGAAGAAGACGCACAAGAAGGTTCTTCGGACGCGGAAGAAGTCGACTTTGTACTCGACGTCATCGCAGGACCGAAGTTAGCAGAAGCTGTAAAGGATTAGAACCTTCTGTCGGTGCTGGCCGGCCAGGGTTACATACAGCGGAATTGTTTCTCGGAGCTCGCGCGTCCTAAGGAGCCTCGTCAGCCAAGCTTATAGGTACAAAGAGAGAACGCGGTCATACCATAGCCAGGCCATTCGGATTGACGATGCAGCATTTCATGCTGAATGCTACCTCCAGACGCCGGCATATCAGGGATTAGCATCATGGTAGCAGGAGGCAAAGAGCAGATGTCACAGAGGGAGGGTTTAAGTACGGTACCGGCTGTGCGCGACACAGCGACTCATATCAAAGAACCTGGGGTTTAGCTGTGAAGTGTCATGCCGTGATTCATACCGCCGTTCGTCGTGTGAATAGATACGAAGGGTACATGACAACGTACATGTGCTACGACTGATGCTGCAATCGTGATGGACACACGTGTGGCGTGATGGGCGCTTAATGTGCGACGCTAAAGGTATTCGGAGCCTTGGAATTTCGTGCATTGTCTATTGAAAATGTTAGTTCTGACATTGAGATGGGCACCTGATATGGAACGTGCCTGAATGTATACATAGTTACATAGGCGCCCCGGGGATAGTCAAAGCGGTGCTCCATGATTCACGTTGTGAGAAGAATTACGATAGAGCTGTAGACATTATACAGCGGTCCGGAAAAACGCGGTCCATCCTTCAACCGAACATATCAGTCTGGGCTAAATGTCAGGATGGAACGTACTTCCTGAGATCTAAAGCGCAGACGTTTCCGTGCCTTTGAGACAGTAAGCTAGATACCTGACAGGAATAAACAAGGCTTTACCTCTAGGAAGTCGCTGACGTTAGCAAGATTGTAGGGTATCAGCAAACGGCTACAGGGCAATCACTCCGGCTGAGATACTGGCTGGATAGAGAGGTAGCCGTAGTTGAGCCGTAGTCACAGATGCGCCACCACGAGTGTCGTGGCCGTTCGAAAAAAAGGTGTGATCGGTGGCTGTGTCGCGGATCCTTGATCCCGACGTAAGCCAGCTGCGCGCCAGCGATGCAGAATTGCACTCTAAATGCGCGGCTGCAATGGTAGACGACCCACTGGAACGCAAAATGTAAGCCTTCACGTTGTCGATGTGCGTAGCTACTACTTAGAAGCAAGGACAAGCGTAAAGCAGAAGTGCGTCTGCGACCTCTTCGAGCGGGACTCATGGTCGCCGCTCCTTTTATCTGAGTTCTAGTCGCTTGGTGATCAGTGTGTTCGTCATGCATAGATTGAAGTATCATTTTCCCAAGACGTGATACATTAAATGTCCAGTCCGCCTAAGTATTCCACTACCTGTTACAGCTTCATTACATCCATATTTATTCAAGCATACACCTGCTCCTTAAACCCAGGCAAAATGGTCGCCGTCTTATCCTCCACGGTCTCCCTATACCCCTTCTGCCTCTGCCACTTTTGCTTTGCGAACGTCCATTCTACATCCGCATCATCAGCCTCAAGTCACGAGTCTCGGAGGAATGAAGACGCACCCTCCATGGTGGGGACAGGATTCCCACTCTTCTCAAAGTCGTTCTGCGTGTACCCTTCTCGCTGGAGGACAGGGGACTCTTTCGTGGCGGCAAGAACAACGTCGTTATGCGGCCTCGAGAAATACAGGAGACCCAACCGATCGACGTGTTGCTGGTCTTTCGGCGGAATCGTTACGCTTCGTTGTCGCATCGGCTTCAGCTGCATCAAGTCATAGGCAGACACTCACCGATGTATAGTACTCTTCACATAGCCGCCCGTCAAAAACTGCAGCGCATCACATGCATTCACCGTCAACGTCGCGTCCTGCGGCTGTACCCACTTCCACTCGCCAGTGTCGTGGTACCGGATTTGTAGGCCCGCGACGGGTTGCCGAAAGAGCAGCGTGAAGCTGCCGAGATCGGTGTGGCCGGCAACCCAGGTTTTGAGAAGGGCGGTTTCCGCTTCTGTGTATTTGCTGTATTTCATGTATCGGAGGTGGTCCTAACAGAAAACATAGTTACGGTGGGGAAGATAGAGGAAGGGAAGGGAGCATACTTCGCTCTTGACTTGGTATTGGTGCAGTTTGGTAAAGTGGTCTTCGGGAAGCTCGAGCGCGATAGCGAGGAGAACCAAAAGTGGATCGAGGACATCGCTGTGGAGGGCCTAATGATTGTGCAGGTAAGTGAGATACGTCCGTGGGTGCAGCTGAAAGCACATACTCGCGCGAATTCTTCGACTTCGCCAATGTTTTCTTGGATAACGGGAGGGTGGTTCTGCGGAAAGTCTCCGTTGAACTCTGTACGATGAATGATATTAGGACGGCAGGGGATTTATGGGCCAACACGCACTCGGAATGTTGTATATCTCAACGCGATCGCGAAGACCAGTTTCCGGGTCGAGACTATCGTCAACATCAACTTATCACCTTGGTACAAGTCGAAAAAATCACCCACATTCTTCGTCCGGCAGGAACATATCCATTGAACTTTCCCTGGTCTAATGTTCATCGTCAAACCCAACTCCTCGTTATGTGCAAAAAGCATAACGTACCAAGCCCCTCCGGAACATACTTCAACTTCTCCTCCAAGGGAAGCTCATAGAACCGCTTCCCCAGATGAAACTGTCTATCCACCCGCCCTTGCGAAATATTGAAGTTCTTGACGTAGAAAAAGCCTTTCTCGCGCACAGCGTTGATGAGCGTTTTCGCGAGCTGCTGGCGTCCGTCTGGGGTGGAGTAGAGGCTAAGGTCAATAGTGATGAGGTCCGCCCAGTCGAGGGGTTCCTATGTACGCGGAGAAGTTGGTAACGATGAGACAGAGGAGACGAGAGAACGAACTTGGGTCTCGCGGACATAATCAAAGGATCCGAATTGGGCTACCATGGTCAATAGTTGGTGAAGGAGGAGGGAGTCTGAGAGTTAAATACATGTGAGACGCGTCGTCAATGATAATGATAAGCACGGCGATTGATAATGCGATGAGGTCATTAAAGGTCGGTATGGTGTTAGAGGTCTTTCGTTTGAAGAAGCGCGTAAGGCGTGCGCGTTCATATGACTGCAAAAGAATGTCGATATGTGTGTAGGAATATGTCTAGAACCGGACGAACGTAGGGAAAACGGGTGTCTAGGTCGGAGATCCTCGCAGCATCAACGTGCCATGGGGAGGGCTCTTTCTCAGCAAGTAGGTTTCTGAAGGAGGAGAGTGTGACGTCCTGGAAAACAGCGAAACAGCTGGGTGCTCGAGGACAAGCGATCGTTTCTGGCGACGACCATAGTGGTTGCAAGCTAACACGTCCGCCACGTGTATGATCAACATGTACAAACCGTTTACATGACCTGGCCACGATCATGATCATTCTTTCACACAACCGTCAAGAGATTCGACCTGCATGGCTAATCAGGTCGTCGTTTCATTGCGATATCCGGGGACCAAAGTCCCTGGTCACGTCATACACCCTTGTCCCATTCAGCGCTGGCGCCATTCTCTGCTCTGATGATGCCACAGGGTGATGGGGATTGCTGAACGAGGATAGGCCGAGAACTCGGTGATATCTCTAAACGCATGTAGGCTCGCTAGTACAGTGCTGGAATATGTCTTTAACTTGTCACTGGCACCTCCCCGCCCTCTACGACACTAAAAGGACTCGGAGATCTTCGATGCACTTGCCCCTCTGAGCTACGGACGTGCACGATCATCTTCTGTTTGTTGCTTCATCGGGCGACTCATACTCACCGTTATCTGTGACACCCAAAAACGTCTCCCTACTCAGTTCTGTGCTTCATCCGCTGGGCGAGCGCCGTGCAGAATGTCCAACTTACCGAGCGACCCTTATCGTTTGTGCTATCATCAAATGATTTATTTCTCACCTCGGTTTTGCCTCTCCACACTGAATAGGTTCTTTCGAGATACGCAGAGCGAGGATGTCTCCTACAAAGTGCGGCCCAAGTAATTCACTTTCACTTCTCTGTGTTCCGGCATGTCCATCCCTTGCCTCTTCGACGTTCTACTAACATTAATCCTATAGTAATCTGTTACCTCGAAGGTAACACTTAAATTCCCGCTTGCCATCAAATCAGTTCACCATTCTAATATGCTTATTAGGCATGTTGAAAGAGTAAATGATGTTGACAGGCAAAAGACAATCTAAATACATGGCCATCGACTAACATGTTCCTTCTTACTGCACTCTCCACTCCGCATCATAGTCATCTTCCCCGTCGCTATCATCGTCTTCTTCGTCGTCTGAATTGCCAATACAGAGGTCGCGGTCGGGCTTCGCTGGGCCGTTTGGCCATTCGAGCTCGCTCGGAAGATTACCCGGTTCATTGAGCCATTTTTCGAGCTTGATTTTGGTCTCGTAATCGGCATACTCCAGGCAGCGTTTCAGGGCCTTGCGAACGCAGAAACACCCTTGATTCTCGTCCCCCGATCTGCTACGAGCCGCATCCTTGGCTTGTTCCGCAGAGTTTAGTATCGCGTTTTCCACGAAGTCAATGACGACTGCCATTCCATTCTTATCGATGAGGATGTTGCTCAAATGCCTTGCCATATCCGTATGGAGCACTCTCTCTTCGTGGATTTCCCGAAACGCGTCGATTATTGAGTTGATCTAGTGCACGATTAAATGGGGCACTGATAATTCTCTGCACACGTACCACAATTGGGAGAGCGGAGAGCTTTTTTCCCTCATAGTCCATCACCCACGATTCCAGTGTCTCGCCGTCAATGTATTCCATCATGAGCACATAGGCCTCTTCTCCGCTAGGCACGGGTATCTTGAATCACGTCGTCAGTCAAGGAAGACACTCGAGTAATGTATTTACCTTGAAAGTGCCGAAGAAATAGGGGATGCGGGATCCCTGCAACCGCTTCAGGCGGGTGTACAATACGTCTTCGGAGAACGCCAGCTGATGTGCGGGTCCGGGCATATATCGATATGCGATCGTGGGAGATGGGAGGGGGAGCATGGAGGGCTGAAAAATCTTCAAGATCACGCGCTCTGGTTGCGCGGCAGTCTCTGCGTCGTCGACCTTGGATACATTCGCCACCCAAACTTGGGAGAAGTGGTCGTCCTTGTCCACCCCTTGTTCGGCCCACCGGGCTTGGAACCGGAATGTGCCACCTTCGAGAGCAAAGGACGGAATGGGCCGGGTGTTGAGACCTGGCTGCACCTCTGTTTTCTGAATGACTTCCGTGAACGACCACATAGAAGTTATAGGCGACTTCTGTGCAGCACGACGCTTCTGAATTAGATCGTCATAAAGTCTTCTAGGCGCGTCTGTCCTCAGATTGAGGTGGAAAGGGAAGGTAGGATAGTAGCCACATAGTTCATACTCTGGACAGGGGGCTGCTGGCATGCTGAGAGCTGTGGGTTGGTAGTTCAGTCTGTTTTTGTTCGGCCATTTATATCACCCTGAAACCGGTGTCACGTGGTTCCGGCCCGCCATGATGGGCCATCTGGAAGCTTCTTCTTCGTTGCTCTTCTTCAACACTGCCCATCATGATCGGAAACCAGAAATCAGCGGCTTGCTCGTGTTCTACACGAGGCGACACAGCATTTAAGCGCGTTGTTTGAACCCGAAAAGGGAATGCCTTGTTCTAACGCCCTTCCTCCGCCTCGTGGAGGAACCTTCTCGAGCTTTCGTGCTGCGGAAGGCCCTGTATAGATGCTGAAATCGGCCACAATAGTAAACACAGTTCTCACATCTGCTAGAACCTACTTCATGACGCCAACATGAATAATCATTGATGACGCTGCCCCGTCCCCCAGTGATATAAAAACCGCGCTCATGTGGCTCTGAGTTAGTCAACACCTGTCCTCTGTCTCCGTATCCAAAAGCGATCATGCCAGCCTTCCTCTCAAGCAATTCCATCTCTTTCTGCGACTACTTCAATAATCCTCTTCCCAATGATGTCTTCGAGGAGTTTCCACGCCGCCTCACACATCTCTCGACAAACATCGAGAAGTTCGTTTCAAGTGAGACAGTGCTTGTCAGTACTGGCGTTCTCTCTCCCGATGATATCGCCTGCGCTGAACGGAGTCTGGAATCCTTCCCATCCGTGAAGGAGCCCATCCTTCAGACACAGGCCTTTGAAACCGAACAAGATGTCTCGTAAGTTCGTATTTGGTTATGAGGAGCACATTGACTGTAAGATGTCCAACAGCGATGCTTTTCATTCGCATGTTCTTGCGAAAGTCGTTCCAGCACTTTCTGAATGTCTCAAAACTATTTACAATGATGAAACTTCCAAGGTCATCGATTTATGCAAGAAACACGATTATAGAATTTACCAGGTACCCGAAGCCAGGATAAAATCAAACGAGGACAATACAGGTACATCACATCATATTTACTATGATTTGTTTCTCTGACGATAACATTGCAGACACCCAGCAGCGCCACAGCGACTATGTTGTTTTCTTCGCTCCAATCAAGAAAATATGTGACACTAAGGCCCTAGCTAAGCCCCCAGTTGTGGCGGTGTCTATGAAAAACTTCGGGAAACGTCTTATAAAGGCATCGAAGACCGGTGATGGAGCAATATGGCCGATTGTGGCATTGTTTGTAGTTGAGGCAAAGGTATGTACGACAGTTACTAGTATCAAAAAAATGTATTGACATCTTTCTTACCGCGGCAAGGCAGCGGGAATTGTCGATGGTACCTGCTGGGACGGAACTGCTCCACCAGACGATGCTATAGGCATCAACAATGTTGACAACATTGTTCCCCAGCTGCGCCTGTGAGTGACAGGCTTGTGAGGGTAGCTAATAGCACTGACTGTCGCTTACAGTTATTCGAATGACACGTGCTGTCAGTACGTCTTCCTGACGGACTATCTGAGAACTGTGTTGTTCAGGGTGAAAGATAATGGACTGGAAAAGCCTGGCGGCACGTCTAAACAACATCAGGTGAGGAATAGGGTCTTTGGACGGCATGGAGTGATTCACGTGGAAAACACCTATCAAGACCGTGGCACTAGAGCACTCTTGTTCGCCACTGGACTGAAGGTTCTGCGCAAAACCTTGCAACTTACGGCAGAGAAGTAGAACGGTTATATACCCAGTAGTAATCGACAGAGTAATCAGATTAGGCTTGAATTCATATCCAAATCTACCCATATTTACCGCGCCTGTTGACAAGAATCCTGAACGGGCGATAGCAATAAAAAGGAGCTTTCACATCGTCATGTGCGCCACGCGGGTCAGAGTATCGCACATGCGATGCAAACAGGCACAGCTCGCACCGTGACCAGATCCAGACGAAATTGCACTTAGGGCGCGCCTGCAGCAAGATTGAAGGTAAGGTCATTTCAGAAGCCAGAGAGCTTCGAAGGAGAAGCAGTCATTATTTGCATGGCGGCGGCCTAAGGAATAGCGCGGGAGGTTCTGCGGGTGTCGCGACAGCCACCCGCACCCGCACCCGTCATGGGTTGACACCCGTACGATACGGGTACGGATTGGGCGGGTTGCAATAACCCATGGGTTCTAGGGCATTTTTCATGCCTGCCGACAGCCCCCGAGCCATTGCGCGGGGGTCATCGACATGCATGAGAATAACGGAGGGTTAATGGCAAAGACAATGGGTAATAATGTGCTTGGCAACGGGAGGATGGACATTGTGAAGATGATGGCTATGATAGTGGGTGCACGGTCCGAGCGAGGGCGTTCGTTGTTGGATGTCGTCGTTGGAGTTGAAGTTATGGGGACTATACATCGAGGCGTCCATGTTTAAAGTCAGTGGATGCGCACAGAGCTAGACGAACGGATGAAGACAAAGTGAAGAAAATAGAGATGAAACACGCACCATTTATGTCAGGACGCGTCCGCAATGCCAAATCCATCCAGCGCCTTGTTTGACGCGGAGAGTCGAACAAGGTGGGATCCAATCAGGCCATTTTTCTTCTACTTCGTCCTCCAGGGATAGATAGCCTCATCTTGAGGGCTTAGGCGCCGAAGACAATAAACTTGCAGACAGGCGCGGGCGAACGCCCCAAAACGAATCCGAAGGCAGCTATGTCCAAACCCAACAAAAGAAAGCCGAGAAAACGAAGCAGAAGAGACGTAGCAAGGTTCTGGGGTCAGACGGCACGTCCACGTCGATGGTAAGAATTAAAGAAACGAGAGAATGAAAAAGCGGCGTCATTCGGGAGGTGCCGGAACCTGCCGCCGGTTCAGAACAAATTGGGTCGTTGGTCGCAAATAAATTCGAAAAAATACAGAAAAACACATACGGGTATGCATAGATATAGTGGGTTGCCCGCGGGTGCTAGCTAAGCTGTAGGCAGTGTAGCTAAGTGCCCGCGCCACCCCCGCTACTCCCTATTTGCGCCTGTTGATTTCAGTCGATTTCGGACCTTAATCCGCTCCTCCACGACACCTTTGTGACGCCAAAGCAGACTATGCTCTTCGCGGAATGGAGGGACGGACAGTGGAAACAGATTGGTGCGCTCTATGTAAGACATATATTTAATTTCTAATAGTCTCCTACCTAGAGCAAGAGCGCCTTGGAAGGCTAAGGATAACCGGATGCGAAATGCGCCCATTTGGATTCCTCCTGGACGTCGTCGTCCTCCCAGATCTTGGCGGGCCGTGATCAAAATTTGTCCCTTTCCTTCGACGTTCCACCGTTCCACAACAGCGCCCGCTCGATTCACACGACAGCGGAGGACTGACCGCGTATCCACAGATATGGGGATCAGCTGCAGTGTTGTCCAAGGCGCGATTATCCGCCTCATCGAAAGGATGCTCATCTGATTCGTGCGTTTTGGTGTCGTCTTTCTGACTGCTTCCAGCCCTATGAAAACCTGGGCATCTGCACAACTCTTAGAGCGGATGGCCGCCCAGCGCTATTCGTATTCCTGGAGATTGGCAGACATGATACGCGCGCCCTGGGACCACTCCTCTTGCATGTCGCCCTCCTAACCGTCGTCTTGTTACAACATGATAATCATGGCTCCTGCGAGTAACGATGATATTCACCGCACCACGAACAGTCCCCTGAAAACCCAGGCCAGGACCATGGGCTCCAGCTATCTGATCACTGCTTGTCGCTGGCGTAGCCCAACGGGTGCCAAGTTCACTCGCCGCTGTCTGACATTCGCCGGTACAGGTGCGAAACCGATTTCCGTCCTCCGACGTGTCGCGTTCTGGCGGGCCGACAAGCGTGTTCCGAGGACCGACCGAGATGGGGCGTAGGTTTTGTCATCCCTCCATCCAGCGTGTTCGCTGTGAGGTGGACGTGAATTACATGTGTTCGGTACCGTCCGAAATAACCATGCCCACCACCTCTTGCACTTATATTCGTGCGGACTATTACATATGAAATTTTACGGTCCGTCCCTATTATTCCAACAATCCTTGGCGCTCTCCTCATCGCAACATGGTTTTCAATGCCCTCTCAACCACCATGTAGAAGAGCTTCTCTCGCGGAGTACGCTGCCCAACGTCCTCATCAACTATAACTGTCGCAACACCATCGAGAGCGAGATCATAACCGTCGTCGGCGTCCTTCACCAATATGCAACCCGGATCTTCGACCACAAGGAGAACATTTATATCCAATTGTGATACAAGGAAGTTGGGGCAATTACGCAACAAAGAATAGCTGTCGACGGGAGTCAGAGTTGTGCGCGCTGTGAGGAGTCACGTACCCTAAGATCTGTGCTGTAATCTTTCTTTCGTTTCCTTCGGCCGGATTCGCTTTGGATTGCCCGATATGATTATGGGCCTCCTGCCAAGCGTTGGGGCCCAAAGTTCCAGGTTTCTGCTCTCGGTTAGCAACTTCGCTCTGTCACACTTAGTTCTGGAATAATCACCTTTTCTTCTATGATTGTCATGGCTAAACGGGGTAGGTCCTGCACTTTAATTGGTACCTCTCTCCTCTGCAACGCTCTGATAAAAACTCTTTCATTGTCGCGGCGGTCGCCAATGGGATGAACAAGTCCTTGGAGCACGGTATTGAACTCGTCGTCAGAACAGAAGGCGCCTGACGCCCCGGCAGGTCTGATGATTGTTTTGTTGATATCATCATGCAGCCGGTACGGCTCGAAAGTTAGGATATGATCTTGTCTTGACGGGTATTCATCTGTGGCGGTGCCGTCAATGTGAGTGAAATGCTTGTCAGGTACCGTTGAAAAAATAAGCTCACCACTCTTATCCTGGTGCTGCGCTCGGATGGCAAAGCCATATCGGAAGTGCCTCAAGAGGTAAAAGATGCGCTTATCCGTATGATCCCTGGAGCTGATTTTATTGTCGAGGTATGTCGCCCACAGCAAATTTAGTACCACTTTCACAGGGGAAAGGATGTGGTGGTTAAGCATGAGGCTAAGTTAGAAGATTGTAAAGTATACTCTCAAGCAGATAGAGAATGACTTACCTTGCAGATGCCTCCAGGAGGACGGGATCGGCATGGGAAATGTCCTCTAAAAGCTTCGCCCGATTGGCAGGTGGAAGACTTTCAAATATTTCTGCAACCCAGGCAACAGTGGAGTCCTGGATCACAGAGATTCGTTGAAATATTGTTCTTGGATTCTCTAATTGCACGTAGGTCGAATGTGTGGCGTCGATGTCCCCGTCGATGACGTGTTTCTTTCTTGGATAGCTGTGTGGGATCGACGTCTGGAGAAAATCTAAGAGAGCCTTGGGGGGTTCTGTAGAGTATGACATGGGAAATTGACTGGAGCACTGGAGCCAAACTTCAAGACCTGCCGCGCTTATATAGTGCTCCCTGCAGACGGGGCCGGTTTGGTCTCCCATAGCAACGGCAACGAGTAGAAAAGGCAGTGCGTCAAGACCGCGCTGAACGTGCTCACAACGTGTTTGCAACGTGGCCTGATTTGTACGCCTTTATTGTCCTCGACTGAAGGCTGTACATGAGTGATGATCTGTTTCACTTTGAGGCTCCGCCCCGAGAGTATAAAGGGTCCCTCCTTTCCCCCCTTCTCCACATCACCCAGACCACTATACGCTTCAATGCCTTCCCCCGAACAGCTCACAGCAAGCTCCTTACTTTCTCCCGAGACTGTCACTGAAATCGTGCGGACCTCGCACGTTGTCTACACGTCTCATGCCGATTTTCTCAAAGACTGTCGGAAATGGCGCGAGGATTGTAAGAAGCAGAGCAGGGATCCAATAGGCGAAGGAATCCGCTTACAAGCTTCTTTCGAGATTCCTCTCAAAAAGTGCCCGTCCCCGCTGGAGCTTTCATCAGGTTTCCGCCAACCGTTGCCGCTTTTAGGCCTTGGCGCAGACCAGAGCGCGGGAACTTTCATTGGAAACTTGACCTTGGGCAAGTGCTTGAGAGTCAACGAAAGAGGAAAGCCTGATATGTGGATTGCCGACCTTGTCAAGGCTAACAACGAGGCGGGAAAGGGCTCTGCCAGTGCGCAACGTGTTGTGCTCAAAATTGCGCAGCAGTCCTCCCAGGATATTCCCGATTTCGAGCCCGACCTCAATCCGTCCAAAGTGAAGGTCCTCCGCGCCATTAATCTTGTTGCTCGGGAGTTCTTCATTTACGAAAGACTTCATCATCTACAAGGTTGGCTTCTACCCTACTCATTTGGTCTTCACAAGGTAAATGTCATGCTGGCTGGATGACGGTTCACGAGTTCTCACATCATATTGTAGATCACGATGTCAAACGACGAGGATGCATACATCTTTATTACGGAGTACATCGAAGGCCGCAACCTTCGTACATGGAAAGAGGACAATGCCCACCCCGAACACCCTGCACCCGTACCTCCAATTCTCACAAACTATTTCGAGAAAGGCATAACAATGGTACGATCTGAATAATGTCGCCTGTGAATGTGTAATCAGATCTTCCAGATTCCCCTTTTTATGGACCTTCTGGCCGTGCTGCACGCCAATGGCATCGTTCACAAGGGGCTTGATACCTCTCCGGAACATGTCATTCTCGTCGAGGACTCCAAGACGGCAGCGGTAACCGGGGTCGTATTCGTCGAATTTAAGATAGCAGTAACAAAGGATAGTATTTCACGTGGGAGTACGATGAGCAAGCTCATGGACTTTGAAACCATGAGCGTGCTTTCCCACGTCACAGATTGCTGCCCTACGCATCGACGGATGTTCGGCAAGTGGATGCAGGCGGAGAAAATGGTTGCCCCACAGCATCTTTTTTCGGGCGTGGACCTCTCAGATTAGGGCCCAGAACGCTGTTGTAATAAGTAGTCGTGACAACGCTGAAGAAATCGGATACATGAAATAATGTTTACTGACAAGTATCTTTGCGAGATCGCCGAATGAAAAGTTAACTGTGCAAAACGAGCTGATGCCTACGAGGGAAAGACCGATCCATGCACACTCGTAGCTGCGAAAGTATATCGGAAGCCCAGTCCATGGGGGAGCGCATCGCCACACCTCTTTCCTGACGATTCCGTTATAATATTAGTGCGGTTTACGTTCCTTCGTAAGCCTGCCTAAGAGAGGCGTCAACTCCGGCAAATACGTCGCTGTTGGATTCCGAATCCACTCCGGTGTTAATAGAGCGCAGCACTCGAAATGCGGCTGCAGAGCACCGTGAGGAAACAATAGGGATACAATCAGATACAATGATACCTCAGGAATTCATGACGTTTTGGTCGGGGGAAAAACGTTGACCGACGGAATCCTTGCAGACATCATCGGGAGGCCCGATCGCAGACTGAAATGCGGTCCCATCCTGCGCAGCGCGTAGCCTTTGCAAGGTGTCCTGAGCCACTCTATTAAAGCAGTACACGGCCACAGCGGGAGATACGGCGACTCGTTTAACGATCGCATCCAGGTGCCTATGCTTTTCGGTAAGTCTGACTAGTAGTTCACATAATTCCACTAAGACGTCGATGGATGAGGCGTGGTGGAACAGTAAGTCTGGGACGACGTGAATAACAAACAGGTGGTTTCCCGGAGGTATACCGACGGAGTGGGCAACGTCGGGCCGATACCTATCGTGAATCACGTCTGTAAGACGCTGGAGTGATACGCGATGGAAGTCGTGGGTATATTAGGACGCCTTGTTGGTGACGAAGATATCACTGGTGAAGGCTGTGATCCACGCAAGAAGTGCAGGCACAAAAGCAACGATTAGACCCATAGAATCAGCCAACATGTCTGGCGTCATGGGTCTTGTGTCTGTCTCGAAAATATGAAACGCGTTAAAGAGAGCGCAGACACGATCCAGGATCCCGTCAGGATCAGATGGCGGAGGGAGGACATTGGGAATATCGGGGAGCACGAGGCCTACTGCATGCTTGAACTGTTGGAAGCTCGCGCCATCCCGCAGAGCGTTCTCGACAAGAATGCCTAGATCGGCAGTCAGCCTCGATGTCGACATTGGTCACTCTAGAAAAAAAGATCATCGCTAACACAGTCTGCGACAGGACAGGGGATGGTGCTACTTACAGGGAAGAGGAGGCAGGAAGAGAGGGAACAATACCAGCAAAACTTTGAATCCGAACCGTGACGTTAGGCGTTCTTCTGCCCATCGTCATGAACGTCAGGAGAACCAGAGAATGTAGGGAATTTATAACTCACCTGAATACTACGAGTTACTGGTAATGATGCGAGCTGTGTCTCCGCAGGTGATGGCGAAAGGCAACCAAGATCACCTGACGTTAGCGCGTGTCTATGTCAAACATCTAATCTTTTAAATCTCGTACGTATGATCGATTGGTTCCTTCATCCTCTATAGTAGTGCCTCGTCGCCCGATGCGTTTGGAGTTGAAAAGCAGAACGTGAGATAAAGAGAGGGCAACGAATTGACAGCCAAAGCTCCGCGCCAGATATCAATAACCAGTCTCGAGTCTTGGTTGTGGAAAAGTTTTATCCGTTCATTCGCGTCAAGCACAAGTATTATACTTCGCTTATACCTGCAGAGAAACGTCTGGATGCAACCTAAACTGCTCGAACCATCGGTCATCGCGCCTGCCATTGACCATGCGCCCTCCGCCTAGTCAGAACATTTGTCGTCAGTCTGGATTGCTCCCGGCTGAATGTGCAGTGTACATTATTCACGTCTACAAACATGAATACATCTACATAGGAACCTGTAACTCCTGCCCATACCATCGATACATCTCCAAAATCGCGGGGCCCCGTCTATCTACCTTCCCAAGATGGCCATCTAGAATATTAAGAACAGCTCGGATATCTGCGTTCATGTCGTTGCCATTTACTGCTGGGAGAAAGAGGTTCGCGTACACCTGCCCAAGAATTGAAGCCTCCTCCCAGAACATGAGAGACATGAAGGTCTTTGGCATCATCTCAAGAACGAGTGTATTCGGCCCTGCCCTCCGAAGCTGCGTTTCTGACACTAGCGAGTATGCTACGACGGAAAGACTCACCAACGATGATTGAATAGCGCCCCGCCGTGAGGACCGATAACTGCGCGAACGTTTTCATGAAACCATGCCATCAAGGCTTCCTGGGACCCGAATGTCTTCTCATGGAAAAGTACGAGCTCTTCTCCCTGCCCACGCTCAGTCAGTTTCTCGCGAATCGCATCGAGAAGCACGTCTTCGTTGAGGACACGTCGACCACCGTTGGAGACACCGCCATGCGAGCGGCTAGCATAAACAATCTATGGACTGCATGTTAATCAAGCCTTCGGCCAGAGGATCGTACGCACCTTTTTACGCTGATCAACCTGTATTGACTCCCCAAGCCCAAACGTCTCCAGTGTCTTCAGACAGCCATGGATGGACAAGCGGCGCACGACAAGAGAAAAGCATCGTCTTAGCTCCCAGATCATGCTCTCCGCTCACCCTCGTAGCCCAGCACAGAATGCATCGGGGTGAGCGCGGAGGGGGCATGTGTACGTGTAGCACACAAAAACGGGTGTTAAGTATGTGAAGAGCAGAACAAAGGATAACAGCAAGAAGGAAGCGAGTGACGAACGGAACGGGAAAACCAGTGACAAATGTTTGCTCGTGTTACCTTTGGATGCCCTACCGTCTTTCGCCGGTTCCGATTCGACTCCAAGACGCACTGATCTGTAGGACTTCCAAGGAATGATGGCGCCACTACAACAGTAGCTTCGAAACAGAATCAGCGTTCCTGTGCTGGGTGTGACGGATCGAGAGGCGCGCGTATGGGTATTTCTTTTTCCTCATGGAATGTCGTCGAGTTTGAAATTTGAAGAGCAATGGTAAAAACCTGGACTGGTAGTCAATGAGCCATATCGGCGGCGGCTGAGGCCAGTCGACGGCTTAGCCCATAAGGAGGATGCAGCAGTATAGTTGAAGGGGTACGCAGCCGATAGCTGCTCCTTTGTTTCGCAACGCGCTCACGTGAAGTGGATTGCCACATTAATGTTTGTCATTGTGATGGTCGATCACCAAGTTTGTCTCGGGACCCGGCTTTGCTCTTGCCACCATGATCAGGTAAGAGGACCCTCCTGCACTTTGATTTCACTAATGTTGTCTGGCAGTACTACCCCACGAGATTGGTCTTCCCACGACTACGACGTCCCACATTGCACTCACGAGCCTGACGCGCACTACTACTATCACTTGGTAGAGTACCCATTGTTGGAGAAGGAGCGTTGGCGAGGCGTCCGTGACGTTGTATCCGGTGATCGCTTTACGGATGACACGTATCGGACATGGGCTTCGTCGCGAATGAAGGCGATGGAGGCGGATATCGCAGCAGTGGACGACCACATTCAGCGACTAGAGAGGCACCGTTCACGTCTCCGTCACGATCTAATCACCCTCTCATCTTCGCTGGCACCTGTGCGTACCCTGCCGCGGGATGTCCTGCTCGAAGTGTTTACATGCCTTGTCCGCCACCATGGGTCCACAAGTAGATCAGAGGCGGCGCCTTGGGCTCTCCTCAAAGTATGCCATCAGTGGCGCCAGATTGCATCGTCTTCGTCGTCGCTTTGGAGCTCCATTATGATTACCAACAAATGTTGGTCACCCTCCATGACACAATTCGCTCCTCTATCAGCTGTGCTCGGTTTGGTCAAACATTCGCTGTCTGCATCCCACCAAGTGCCCCTTTCTGTTGCCGTTGACCTTCACGCCGCGAGGGGGTCTGTCTCAGAATTTACTACCCCGGTCATGACCACCTTGGCCAAGAATCGCTCGCGCATTCGGGAATTGATTTTCTGTGCGGAATGGTACTTCAGGAAATCAGAGAGCGAGTGTTCCGAGGTGAATAACGTCTTCACGAATGCCTTCTTGGATGTCGAGAACGCTTGCCCTATGCTCAAGGAGCTGGACATGCTTGGTCCTGGCAAGTGCGAAGTACGCGCTGTTCCCGGATCTGCGCCTAACCTTACGCGACTTCGCGATCTTGTACTCCACGATGATGAGCGCCAACCTTCGGAGGCGCTTGTCAACCCCACCATCACACATTTCTCGTGCTATGTCTCCGCCATTGACAATATCTCTGTCCTTGGTCGTTTGCCTCTTCTGAAAGAGCTGCACATCTTTGTCGCACCTGAAGCGCAGCTACCCAAGAACCCAATTCCGACACGGCATTCCCGAGTTCAATATTTTAGTGCCACGCGATCGGACATCTTGGATTTCCTCGCACTTCCCTCTCTCCGAGTCTTAACCATCACCAAAACAAAGGGTATAAAGCTCTCCCCAGGGACCGTGGCTTGCCATATCAAGTCGTTGATCGCGCGGTCGAAGTGCACGATTCAGACTGTGGTCTTATCCCCGGAGTACGTGCAGCACACCATCCTTGACATTCACGGTCTTCACCGCCTTGACACGATCGCACTCTACACTGGTTACTTCAGCGAGTTAGATAAGGCCCTGAAGACTCTCGCTTCTTCCGCCTCACTGCCAAACCTCCGTCGGTTGATTATTCTTCAGAAGACCCAATTGCATGATTACGACTTCCCGGAATTTCCTCACGCTCTGAAAACCATTCTCGACTCGAGCAAGTATGATCTGGGAGGGAAGATCAAGACCATCGAGGTATGGGATCGGCAGGCTGCAACCGGGGAACCAGACCTCTTGCAGCGATTTGCGAGCCTGCGCGTCAACAACGATGGCCGCCAATGGATACCCCGCACGTACTCCGATTTCTCTGTTAACGAGCATTCTCCACCAATAGAGGGAGGTATGTGGCGTTGGCTGAGCGATATTATTCCAAGTATATAGGTTTCTTGTCCAAATGTCTGTTTCTTATAAACGTCCGTATCACTATCCTCAATTGACGCACTGCTGGTTATCGGTTCTTCGGCTTGTGCTAGGTAAGCTTCCTTGCACAGCCACATGCCTTTTGTTTCCAACCATCATACTTGTTATTTCTACATCCTCGCCGCTTACTCCACCTTCTGACGGCCTGTACCTAATTCGCTTCGGTTCGAACTCTCTTGTCTCCTGTTTGCCCAGGTCGCGAGACAGATTCAATGTCGTCCTTCTTCGCGGATACTTTGATTTTGGGATATAACCCGCGTGAGGCATCAGCGCTTGCCGCCCATGCATGTCTGGCGCGCGCCGGCGAATGATCTTACCCGGAGGATAGTGCCAGTACGTCTTTCCGCTTGACGTCCTTGTATGTTGCAGTTAAATTTCCAACAGCCGTACATTGTCCGCAATGTCTCCTTCCCCGTGCAATTTCATTGAAGCCTCTTCGAAGCGTCGTAGAACGGTTCACGAGACCTTGATGCTCGGCGAACACTATGTGCGTGAAATCAACTGATTCAACAATCGGCTCGTCTGTATTTCCCCGACTTGCGCAAATACGTAGACGACGTCTATGCTTCTTATCGCAGAGAATCCAGCCAACTTGCTGTGCCTTTGTATCCGCGATGTCGACTAGACCGTGAACGGGCGAGCCACAGGGCGGACGACCAGCGGTAGTGACCTCACACACCCGTGTGGACGACGCGTTGATGACGCGGTGTTAAAGTGGTCTGCTTCTTGGAATCTCTCACACCCTCATTTGGATTGCACTGGTAAGACCAGGTCCTTTGTGCTATCGACCGCGCTGATGAAGTCCCACATCTATAGTACCGAGTCCCGACAACTCTCCATGTTTTACTGTGTAGGACCACGTCTTTGCTTGATCCTCCCGACCGCTTGATTTACTGTCTTTGCCGTGCTTAGATGTCGCGTCTCGACACAACATCGGTGAACGTCTTGTCTCGATATCGCACGCTAGATAGGGTGCGGGCTACAGCATGCATGCCGATTACTACCACGCACCTGTCTGGCCCCTTGATGACTTCCGGAGGCAGCGTCAGGTTCTATCGAGGTACGCGCTATGCATCGTTCAGTGACGAGTGAGCCATAGCTTACCTCGTCTGTTTTTAGGTAGGGTTACACCTCGTGCGCCCGCGTCGGTCGAACCCTCCGACCAGCATTGTAAGGTGTTATACCTAACCTATTGCTGCGCGAAGACTCATGAACGTCCTTGCTCCAGGCGGGAGAACATGATTCCGTGGGTACAACAGTTCGAGGAGGAGGGGCTTGATATCCTGGTGGCAAACTTCATCTTTCTGTGGACATTCTACACTGTACTCCGATGCGCATGTGCGATGTCTGACTATATCTCGTGGTGCCTAAAATGGCCAAGTGCCGCGACAGACGGATGCTCTAGTGCCGTTCGTGGACGCTCCATCCATGGGAAAATTGAATCATGTCGGGCGCAGTGATGTCTAGATGTTTCATTTGCATTATGTGTACTATGTGGTGTTGTCTACATTTTCTACTCGCTACTTACGTCGGGGCTCGGGAAATTTTGCCTAATGAAAGTCTTTACTTCCTTCGGCACGGGCTTACTTAGACTAAGCGGTTGACCACTCTTCTCCAAGGCAGAGTCTTCACGAAGACTAAATTCGTGATGCTCAGACTCTGTACTGCCCCGCTTGTGGAAGGACAACTTGACATTCCCATCATCTTGTATATCTGCGGAGAGGCGAACTTCGTGACCCTCATAGTACAACGTGGATAGCGCCAGTGCCACGAAAATCGCCGCAGAACATGGCCATCTGAATCCACCTTTCGCCATTCGATCGAGTTCAAAAGTCACACTCACGTCGCGGGCTAAGTATCGTATTGGATTGGTGAGGTTCGGCTGCATACACATAGAAATAGAATGACGGACCTGATTGGAAAGGAGGCTGCTTCTCGTGCCCTTCGACGGTTACCTCTACCGGCTGTCCAACTGCGGTCGAAATAGGCCAGCGCGCTTTCACCGTCAACCATTCAACAGCAACACAGGGCTGCACGCGAGCCTTCTCTCGCACTTTGGTCTCGATATCAGAGATAACACTCGAAAGGTCTCCGTCAACTATTTCTTTGCATTTTGTCTTCATCATATTGAAGAAATCTGGCCCACAAGGTGGAACGTTCCCCAGCTGCAAAGGCCGGCGTTGCGTCGTTCTCTGAGCCAGAACCGGTGGCCATCGAGCGCCAGTACCATCGTAGTTTAGACTACCAGATCCTGTGTTACCCATGTCTGGGGATGATTCGAGTAGAGAAGAAGTTGGCTGTTGCATCGTTCAGAGCGAATAAGCGATGTGGAAGGTGATGAATGTTCATTGAACAAGGGGTCCTTTTATAGCAACGGACGCGTAACCCGGAGCCTGTTTCCTGCATTCTACAGCAGTCGTCCGCATTCTATCCGCATAGCCTCTCCAGAACAATGAAGGGAGCCTCGAGGCGGGCGCCTGTCCATCAAGATGAACAAGGACAGTGACGCACGAAAAACGCATCGCCTTCTGAACGATCTAGGTCCTACACGTCGTGCTGCGTTCTGAGGCGCCAAATTTGATCCGACCAATGTTGACGGAAATGGAAAGGGTTAACCTTTTTCGATGACTGATAGTAGCAGAATGTTCTCCACTTAAGGTACCAAACTCCATCCGGACGGAAGAAATGCCCATCACGATGATCTGGGATTGGCGCCACACTGTACGACATGGGATCCAGGGTCGTATAGGCGCCGGCGTAGGCCATAACATTCGAGAGGTACACGGGTACACGTAGAATCAGCCAGATGAGGTGACTGTAACAACAGCATCTCCCGTTTCCATGATTCCGCTGTAGCGAGTGAGGCACCTGGCAGAGTCAGAAAGAATTGAGGACATTGTAAATCCTCGATTTCTTCGCTGAACAATATTCACCTCGATGCTTCGTTGACGAGAAGCTTTCTTGTTCCAGACGCCGGAGAACTCACATCGCCACTCTTCTGCGCGCAGTGAGCAGTTAGATGAATCTACAAAAACCATCATGTTGAACTCTTGAACACGGTAAGAAATTAGCTAGGAGTCCGTGCGCGTAAGGTAGCGTAAAAAGGTAAATAGTAGATAGGTTTAGGTACCACTTGTAAGTAAACAAGTCCATAGAATCTAACACTAGAAAGCGAATATCATCAGCCACGGGTTCAGGACGATCCGGAACGATATGACTCGCGTTACGATTCTAAAGAGCCCTCGTCAGTATAAGTACAAGGAGGGAAAAAGGGAAGTACTTACAAGCACACCCCAGTATGCGCCGGGAGTCCTCCACACATCGGGCGCCAGCGGCTGACTCAGGACGACCACGATGGTGAGCGTACCAGCGCCGGCACTGGCCAATACCGCTTCCAGATCTTCGGCAGCTCCAAAACGAAGTTGGACCGAGCTGAGATGCCCACCCGATCCTCGCCCAGCGTGTATCCCTGATTACCCGCACTGGGGAAGACGACTGTGCAAGCTAGCCAGATGTTGAACTAGTGCATGTAGAAGCCGTCAACTTCGAGCGCCCAACCGAGAAGGAGACATTTGCGATAGCGCGTAGTATCGACATCGTGTAGTTCTTAGAATGAGTCGGGGTGGCCGACCAAGCGAAGGTGCGTAGCTGTTTCGTGGTAGGATCGAGAAGCCACCATGTGATGAGCGGTCTGAATATAAGTTCGTTACAACCTAGAATCATCGTCAGATAAGACTCATGAAAATAAAGGACGACCTCAACATAGGAAGACTCAGCCTATCGTTCACCGTAAGACCTTGACGCCGCCATTCGAATACGTCGCCCATCGGATGATATAGCCTTTCAGTCGGAGAGCTCTGTCGAAGTCGTCGCTGACATTGCCTTCCCTCCAACTCTTCTTGACGCCGTCTGCCTCGTCGATGAAACCGCATCCTGGATCGCATCGCCCTCCAGCGCATTATGCCCGCCAAAGGGAGCCACTTTGCCGTTCGCGCAAATAGTGGATGTATGCGCCGTGGATGCCATTCTCGAAGCAGTGGTGCGCGACCTGCATGACGTCGTGTTGGATAATGGCGACTTGGGGAGCATATGGTGAGCTCGCGTGCAGCGTCGCGGAAACATTCCTATGTGGTCGTCAATAACGAAGAATCGAACAAGAACAAGCCCACATGCATACCTGTTCTTCTCATACACCTCCTCGCATGCCACCTGTAAGGCCCGTTCTTCCAAATCCGCATAGACGAACTACGAGCGGGGAGCGCGATTAGCACTAGCCAGCAGAAGGGAGATATTACGCCGTACGAAATTCTGGCCAAGCCATCCTCTGTGTAGAGAGTGGTGTGCGTCCATGGATTCCATTTCGCTCCTCTTGTTATCCGCGCCGCGATGGAAAAATGGGGTCCAGAGACGAAAGCTGGGGGTGGTTTCGCGTGGCGGCATCAAGAGGGTGCTACCGTCTCGAGTACCGACGGTAGTCTCCTGCACAGCCTAGCTAAGTCCAATTCGAGGGCAAGCGCCAATAGCGATGAGGGCGAAAGCTGAAAGGAGGTCCGCCATTTCCGCGGTGAGAGGTAGGAACGGATCGCGATTTCTGGATTGCGATTTTTAGTGGCGGTCGGAGTTCCAATTTGCGTTCCCACGTTTCGGCAGATCACGCCGAAGTTCCGCCACTCAGCGAAAACATTTACAACCCAGGCTTCATCTGCTGCATGGTCAGCAATACCTCTGTATCTCCCATAATGACTGCTCCTTCCACACGCAGTAAGTGTACGTAGCCGTTCAGGAATGAGGGATGAGATCAAGGGGTTCAAAACGATGCTGATATGAACTTGAAAATACTTCTTCTTCAGTATCAGCGCCAAAGCACTTAGGAACACCTATCCTTCTATCAATGCGAAGGACGGAGTACGATTTACGCGCTTCTATAGCCGTGATATATGGTGCACCGTGATGAGCCCATGAGGTAGAGAAGCTGGGATCATGTCCCGAAGCAGTTCAAGTGTGGTTGACGACGTTATATGAATATGAGAGTCAAAAACACACGGGTGGGGGAAAATGGAGCATTTTACTGGATGCCTTAGTGGTGCGCGTAGCCGGTGGGTCATACGTCCGCCGCTGGTTATAATAAGAGCTGTCAACAAGCAGAAAATGAGCAGTACGGTCTCGAACACGAAGAGCTTAATCTCCAAAACGTCAGACGACCTCTGGAAAGGCGAGCATGCAGTCGTGCGCGGGCGTGTGAAGGCAATTCATTTCCATAACACGATGTACAGTATGTGGAGAGCGTTTTCGATTACGCAGACGCTTGCGTGGGGGGCAGATCACTGATCATGCAAGAGATGGAATAGGAATCAAAAGCGAAGTTCTGAGGACTCATGAGGGCATAGCCGGTAATCCAGATGTCCTCTGCTGACTTTGAAACGATAGGCAGTGAAGCCCGCACAGGCAGATAACCGAGGAGAAGCGCAACTTTCAGAGTAGAGCACTGTACCCCGCAGGCGTCTCTCGGGGTAGAACGAAAAAACAGCCTGCGAACGAGTCTAAGCGCCCGTTCATCTTACTTACGGACGAGCGCACTGATCGTCTATTATGTGCACTGTTAAGGCAAGTTTGCTATCGAAGTACTAAGATACGACTCACCGGTATGGATTGATTCCGATGATAGGGCATCTCATGTGTCTGTCCTCCGCGCGCCGCTGGTGTAACGGATATCGCGGCGCACATGCGTCCTCGTACTTAGGCCGGTGTTTTAATATGGGAGCCTACGAGTAACAAAACGTGGTTGACACAGAAGAGCACAGAAGAGAGGAGAGAATGAGATCGTTGGGCATAACCTTATACTCAACAGACCTAGATAGGAAAGGTGGCAATCGCGCAGGATGTTCAGTCGTATTTGGAGAGAAGATCGTAAAATGATGAGGGGTGCAAGCAGTGTATGGCGGGAAGTAAAGCAGTGCCCGCTTGCTTGCGCGTGTTATTTCTGCGTGTCCGACTTTCTTCTTTCGTCCAGGACGCCATTTTACGTCGGTACCCGAATCGAAAGGATTTTTCGTAACTGCAAGAAGGGCGTGGTGCGTACATCTGCGACTTAGCAGCGACACTACGGGTGGTGCCGCACCTCAGCTGTTATGTCAATCCTCTGACGGTACTTATATGCTGTCCAATCGACGGCGTTCTCTTGCTCCACCGGCATATCCCTCTTCATTTATCTCGTCCTTGAGAGATTTTATCGTCAACGGCACGCGCGGCTATCTCCTTGGGCGAGCTTTACTTGTATAGCTAGAGGTCCCGCCGCGACTTCCATCACCATTTGGGTTATGGACGCTTTTAGTAGTGGTAAGTCTTGCACTTTTTTGGTAAAGCGTAACTGTATTAGAAGCTCTTTCGAGATATTCCTACATCTCAATATCCTGTGCGGTGGCTATCTCGTTTATAATCGTGCCATGGGAGTCGCAGCATAGCAAATCATTCATCAACCACGTCTTATCCTTTTCCTCCGCACCGTGTCTTTCATTCTCTTTACAGCCTTCAAGGAACCTACAATCTCCGAAATCGATGAATACTACGCTGAAGTCCTCGTCATGAATGTTCAGTTGAAGATCTGACGATCCCGGCGCATACGCAGATGTTGTGATCATAATGTTCTGGCCTAGTGGGCCGCCAAGGGACAAACGGTGCGAATGAATGGCCTCCATCGCTTTCAAGCATGACTTTACCTGCGGGAATGTAAGTTCTGCGGATCTATCATTCAGACGTATACTCACCACTTTCTCATAGCATTTGAGATGTTCACTGAATTCTTCGCCTAGGTCATCGGTGTCTGGCAGGGGAGACAGCCACTGAACGATCGTTTGCCCTTGAATATACTCCAATATCAGTACGTACGCTTCCTCCTCATTAGGCATTTTCATCTGGAAAACCATAAGTTCAGGATTCATCACGACGACACCGTAAAACGACGTACCCGGTACGCCCCAAACATGTATGGAATGATCCCACCTTGCAAGTCCGCCAGTCTATCGTAGGCGCGACATTCTATACCGGCGGCCTCGCGTGCAAATAAGAAGTCCTGGAAGGGATTATGGGCCGCAGTCGGGAGCGGCATCGCAGATTGCTGGAAAATCTTCAACACAACGAGTTCACCGCCGGTTGAGCTATTGACGGGAAAAAGTCGAGCCTTCCAAATCTTTGAATGTTCGCCCTCGATCTTGTCCAGAATTTTGTGCGGCGCGTTTGTGAAGACCGCTTGGGAGGCATGTCGAATGGGCTCAACGAGCTTCAACGTACACTGCTGATCTTCGTCGCCACACAGAAATACAGGTAGTTCTCTACTACCGGAGGGCCGCCCGCGCCTGGGGATGAGTAGGGTGTCCTCGAAGTCAGAAATAGGACTCCTCGTCAGTGCCAAAGGGCGCTCTAATTCTGCCTGCCGATCCTGACGAATCCTCTCTGTTAACTGGCGGATTCCTTCGGTATCAGTGGGAGTAGGATCCAGGACCAGTCCCAAGGACGGAGGCCAATTCCCGACCATTACCGGAGTCAAGTCGCAGATGCGAAGCAGTGGCATCGAAGGGAGATTGGGGAGATTGTTATTGTACTCAAGTCTCACAATTTCTATACATTTGGGTTGGCGGAGTTTGAATTTTGGTCCTCTCCGCACAACAACAACAACGTCCCCTGTCTTCTCATGTCTGCTGCCTCTGAACCTCGTCTTCCTTCTCCCCCGGACAACGATGTCTCTTACAAGGGTCAATGGGAGCCCGAGTTCCCTCCGCCCGCGTGTGTCGATATTACGAAACGCGCCTCCGTTGTCCAGTACTGCCAGAAACTAGCTGATGACGAGATCAAGGCCCATCTTCAGCCTCTCCATGTCGGATGGTCTTTTGAGGCGGAGATCGAGCCACATTTTCGCGTTGGTAACGGACCACCTAAAGGCTATCGTCACGTCCCGCTTCCGTTGCAGATCTTGCGGAAAAAGGCATTCAGATTCGAGCTGAATCGCGCCCTGCAGCCATATGTTCCCCGAAATCAGCGCGATCCTGGAGCCGGTCCTCAGTGGTCTCAAGTCTGGGTGGCCGCGCTTACAGATTGCGAAATCGCAGACGCAGAACCTATCGGCGTCGTTCTCAAAATCATCCAGCCTTCCCTACTGCCTCATCCAATAGATGACGACGAAAAGCTGCGATATTATCGCTTTCCGGGGCACATTGCCAACACGGAGCATGTCCTCTACCGAGACGCCTTGGCGGATGTCCAAGGAAAGGCCGTGCCTTATTACTTCGGGAAGACGAAGGTTCGTTCTGGAGCTTTTAGTGTAGCCATATTATTGAAGGTACACGACAGGTCCTCATGCCTAACGGTGAAGAAGCTCATGTCCTAATTTTTGAGGGCATCGGCGGGGAGACTATGAAGTCATGGGTGCAGAAGTTTATAGCCGCCTCAACCGCGGAGCAGACCGACTTGATGACAGCGCTTCCATGTATTGTAAGCAGGCATCTCGGTTTAGTGGCTGCTATCCTCTTTAACTAAGTGCAACTTACAGGCAATGCGGATTGCTACGTCTTATTCTCTACTAGGGGACTGCCATGTGCTCCATCGCGACGTTTGCCTGCAGAACATGATCCTGACAGTCTCGGGCCACATTGTAATCGTTGACTTCGCGGGCAGCGTGCTCCACGTTTCTAGAAAGACTTTGGAGGATGAGAAAGAGGGTTGGCATGCTGGCTCGTTTGTCATAGGGCAATGTCGCCGCACCTATCCATCCTTCAAAACTTGGGCTGCAAACGAAGGAAAAGCCACGATTTCTCGGTTTCGCATGGAGGGCTGGGACACAGACTAAACATGTATCACTGACTTTTCTGTAGTAAGTGAAGGGAATTGAGCATCCTTGACGTGTCCGTATATCGGAGGGGGTACTAGACGGCGAATCACAAATCACGAATCAACAAGATTACGCTAGTTGCTTAAAGCTTTGCAGTAAAACAATTCCTACTGAAGCGCGGATTCTTAAAGAGGTGTCCTTGTCCTGAGAGGCTTCATACCCGTAGCTGCTCCTTCGTTTCTGAAGTGTGTCACATGTCTGTTTGTCATTGTGATGGTCGATCACCAAGGTTGTCTCGGGACGCGGCTTTGCTCTTGCGACCATGATCAGGTAAAGGGACGCTCTTACTTTGATTTCCCTCATAATAATATTCTCTCGTAGAACTACCACACGAGATTGGTCTTCGCACGATTACGATGCCCCACACTGCACTCACGAACCCGACGCGCACTACGATTATCGCTTGGTAGAATACCCACTGTTGGAGAAAGAGCATTGGCGAGGCGTCCGTGAAATCATATCTGGTGATCGCTTTGCGGATAGCGCCTATCAGTCATGGGCCTCGTCGCGAAGGAAGGTGATGGAGGAGGATATTGCGACAGGGGACGAGCACATTCAGCGACTAGAGAGGCACCGTTCACGTCTCCAGCGCGATCTACACACCCTCTCATCCTCCATGTCACCTATACGTACCCTGCCGAGGGATGTCCTCCTCGAGGTGTTTACATGTCTTGTCCTCGAGCATGGGTCGACAAGTAAACCAGAGGCAGCGCCTTGGGTTCTCCTCGAAGTATGCCATCAGTGGCGCCAGATTGCACTGTCGTCGCCGTCGCTTTGGAGCTCCATTATGATTACCGACAAATGCTGGTTCTCACCCTCCATAACACAATCCGCTCCCCTATCTACCGTGCTTGGTTTGGTGAAGCATTCGCTGTTTGCATCCCAACAAGTGCCCCTTTCTGTTGTCGTTGACCTTCACGCCGCGAGGGGGTCTGTCTCAGAGTTTACTACCCCAGTCATGACCACCTTGGCCAAGAAGCGCTCGCGCATTCGGGAATTGATTTTCTGTGCGGAATGCTACTTCAGGAAATCAGAGAGCGAGTGTTCCGAGGTGAATAACGTCTTCACGAATGCTTTCTTGGATGTCGAGAACGCTTGCCCTATGCTCAAGGAGCTGGACATGCTTGGTCCTGGCAAGTGCGAAGTACACGCTGTTCCCGGATCTGCGCCTAACCTTACGCGACTTCGCGATCTTGTACTCCACGATGATGAGCGTCAACCTGCGGACGCCCTTATCAACCCCACCATCACACATTTCTCGTGCTATGTCTCCGCCATTGACAATATCTCTGTCCTTGGTCGCCTGCCTCTTCTGAAAGAGCTGCACATCTTTGTCGCACCTGAAGCGCAGCTACCTCAGAACCCAATTCCGACACGGCATTCCCGAGTTCAATATTTTAGTGCCACGCGATCGGATATCCTGGATTTTCTCACACTTCCCTCGCTCCGTGTCCTTACACTCACCGAAACGGATCATATAAAGCTTTCTCCAAAAACCGTGGCGCGCCATATCAAGTCGTTGATCGCGCGGTCAAAGTGCACGATTCAGACTGTGGTCTTATCCCCGGAGTACGTACAGAACGCCATCCTTGATATTCACGGTCTTCGCCACCTTGACACGATCGCACTCTACACTGGTCACCTTTCTACCAGAGAGTTAGATAAGGCCCTGAAGACTCTCGCTTCTTCCGCCTCACTGCCAAACCTCCGTCGGTTCATTATTCTTCATAAGACCGATCTGGCAGAAGAGCGCTTCTCTAAACTGCATGACGCACTGAAAACCATTCTCGACTCGAGCAAGTATGATTTGGGAGGGAAGATCGAGACGATCGAGATATGGGATCAACAGGCTAGCAGCGGGCAACAGGACCTCTCGCAGCTCTTTGCAGGGTGCAACGTGAAGGACGATGGCCGTGAATGGATAGCCCGCACGTACTCCGATTTCTCTGTTGATGAATATTCCCCGCCGATAGAGGGGGGTATGTGGCGCTGGGTGAGCGATATCGTATAGTTCGTGTCTACATCTCTGTTTTATATCAATTCTTTGTATTATGACTTTTGACGTAGTTGTCTCTCCAGTGCCTGCTTTCTGAGACTACTTCGACCAGTCGCTGAGGGCCATTCACTGCGGCTGTAATATATTTCGGATATTCCGGCCGAGAGTGCGGCGGGCATTCCGCATCTGGCAACTAGCTTTTTTCTTCTTTCCATCATCACCACTTGCGTCCTCCGTGTTGCACGCACACCTCTCAGGCCTTCAGCGGCAGATATGCAGGTCGCACAATAGTTCTTCGCATCCCTTCTATGCCTACAGCCTGTGGGACCGCAAAACCCACGCGACAATATTGAACTCAGGGCTTCGGCGGCTAGGGACACATGGAACGGGAATGAGTGTCAGGAATGCGTGGTCAACGGCTGGGCAAGGCAGCTTTCCCGGGGCATTGTCCTGCCATGTTTGATTTTTGGGTGCGCTTCCCGGCGTAGCGTTTGACCTTGCTAATTTGCGTGCAGCTCCCCTACGAGGCTACGAGTCATCTCCTTCCGAGATTTATTGGCATTCCCACTGCGTATACGACTCCCAGACGTTTATTCCTGTTGGGCATCGAGAACACGGCGACGACTTGGCGACGACCTCCCCGAAAACTAAGCACCCGGACAATAACAGCGACCCTTGCTACCGCAAGCGCACGGACGACGCCATTATGATTCTCGCAGTCGGACACGGACAATAATTGCAGAACGGCGTGGTCGCAGTCCGCCAGTCCGCCTTCCTGGAGGTAGCGCCGTCAATATCACCCCACGCGACGACAACAGCAAGCACGACCCATGGCATGTCACCAGCGAGACGTGAGCGAGACACGATGATGCGCCGAAGATAGCCCCCAGCCGCACCCACACGGAAGAGAATAGGACGGTCACGACAAAGACGTGGTGTCCTTCGGGTCGCACGAATGCATACGGTGCGCCTATTCCTTGTTGTCCACATCTTATAGTAATTAACCGTCAGCGCAGTCGGACCTTATCTTACTACCCTCGCTGCCCCGGTGAAAACAGCGCCCCAAGAAGTTCGACGTTAAGTATTCTGCCAACGTTCTGGGACCTGCTTCGTCCTTCTTTTTGACAACGCACGTCCAGATGTATTGTAATGCCCTTATATTCTCTAATAAACTTGTACCTTCACCTTTTCAATGCGATCTTTCATCAAGGACATTTAGAACCAAATCATCCTGACCCGACGCGCTCTTCGTCAAGCTTCCGAGTATCATCGCTGGACTCAAACGACGATCTGCCTTTCGGCTACACTAAATCTTTCACAAACCTGTACACGCAGCTTGGGTGTCCCGGAAGCTACGTGTCCTTGTAACGTTGACGCACGGATATTAGGTTAGAGAGTGCTGAGTCGCAATTACCGCCAGTGCAGTCCCAGGAAATGAGGCCCTTTGGTCTCTTTCAGGACGGGTGGAGTGCTATATCCTGCCATATGAGGAAGTAGTGGCGCGAGGACCACGACTTCCCGGAGAGGACCCCAACCTGCTTGAGGAACAGCCGTCGTAAGGCTGTATGTCGCGCGGGCTCGCATGGGAGAGGGCGTTAAACCCATAGAAGTAGAGGTTTGAATCGTTTCTTGTTCTGGTATCGACCATAAGGCGCTGGAGGCGCATGAGAAGACGGTCACAAGGGAGCGAAGAGTAATTGTATGAGAGTAATGGATAACCACTTGTAAGTTTGGAGTGGGTATCGTGTTACATGTATTGATTCTGATTTGTACAGGAAGAACGTTTGACGACCTTATAAGTTGCATGATGGCGGTCATGACCACTACTCGCGAGACTATTCATATGGCTGTCGTACACTCCCGGAGGTTTTGCTCGGAATTCGATGACCTACTTGTTCTGTCATGCGGTACGTATGCATGGCTTTCAAGTGACATATACTCGCAAAGACGTCTTCGTAGTGACCGGGCATTTACTTCAAGCGTGCCGGATGCGAGAAATCCTCCTTTCAGCTACGCTGGGTACGTCCCCAAATCGTGGCGGCTGTTACGATTCGTGCTCATTCGTGCATCTTAGTACAAGTCCCGATGTATTGAAACATACCGTTTACTGAGGCAGTCACAAATCTTCCTGTGATCATTTTTAGGGAATCCCCTCCCCAAACAGCTCGGTTGGGAAGCTGGTACTTTCCTCTCTACGGCCGCTTGCTCCACGTTACCGAGCTCCATTCCGCCTGTCGCCTTGAATATCCCATGTTTCGTTGGGTCTGCATCGTTGCTACGGAGATGTTCCCCACGAGAAAACAACAGACTTACAACGATGATCATACAGGGACTGACGACGACGACCGCATGTTTGCAGGACAGGTAGAACCTCATAAACATTTAAACAAGGTGGGAACGACACTGAAGGAAGTTCGAGATGAGGATCAGAATTGATACCGTTACCGCACGGACACACATAATTATTGGAGGTCCTGTAGAGTAAGAAGAAAATGAAGGAAACCACTGAGTAGGTTACCTCTAGCGAATAAGGAAGTCTGTCCGCCCGTCTCAACACTATCTACGAGTTAGTGGGACTAGTAGACTTTGTAGGCTGTTCTAAAGGACGCGTCAACTCCGGCAAGTACGTCGCTGTTGGATTCCGAATCCACTCCGGTGTTAATAGCGCGCAGCATTCGAAATGCGGGTGCAGAGCACCGTGGGGAAGCAACAGGAATACAATGATACCTCGGGAATTAATGACGCTTTGGTCAGTGGAAAAACGTTGACCGACGGAATCCTTCCAGGCATCATCGGGAGGCCCGTACGTTACATCAAGGACGAACTTTGAAGCGTCAACGGTGAGGATCCACGCAGGCTGATGGATGAGGTAGTTCCCCGTCTGGACGAGGTCATGAACGGTCGCGCTTAGATACGCGGTTTCTTTCGGAGTCAAGAATCCAGTTTTGGTTTGGACGCCGCCTCGACTGTCTGATCATCGATTAGCTGGGAAGTACCGACGAAAGACATCACACCCACCAGTACGATATTGCTGGAAAGAGCTGCATAAAGTTCTATGACCCGCAATCCAATGCGTCCTCTGGCATTGCCTCGAGCAGTACTGGGATATGCTGCATCCAGAACAACGCGCTGACGTGACCGTCTTCTCGCGCTCAGGACACTGCAGTGGAATCAGATTAAGTGGGAGATGAAGATGCGTAAGATGCGCACCCCTACAGCGTCACAGATACAGTAGGGACGGCTCCCATACTAGCGTAACGCGCGGTAATCTTCCGACATAACTCGCGCCATATTGGTCGCGTCCAATTCAATTCTAATTCCAAAACGGACTTCCGCATGCGTTCAGCCTCTCTCAGAACGGAGGAATAGCACATGTAAAGCGCCACTGAGTCCAGAACTTTATCCAGACGTGGAAGGAGCGGCTCGTATTCTGTAGGAGGAATGTGTGCATCCTGCGCAAGGCGACGGAACTGGAGGACGCTCGGAATGAAGCCACGCCGGAGCACTAACAGGACAGCCTCCTTCCCGACGAACTGAATCGCCCAGTCGACAGCAGAAACGAGAAGCGTGAATAAGGGGCAAGCCATGTCCCAAATGTCCTCACTAAGAGCGTCCTCGCTAGTAATGTCACAACGGACAACCCGCCAGGCAACTTCGGTGGTACGACGCTGGGTCATGGGATCATATATGGCGGAATGAAATCTAGCGTTGCGGAAACAATGGGCCATAAGTGCATACGCGGTTGCCATATCGCGAAGAGCGCCAAGAAGAATGCCCCGATCCTGCGTGGCACGTAATCTTTGCAAGGCGTCCTGAACGACACGATTAAAGCAGAACATGGTAAGCGTGGGGGACACGGCGAGTCGTTTGACGATAGTATCTGCGTTGTCGCGCCCATCCTGAACGAATATGAGCAGTATTTCGCACAGCTCTGTGAAAATGTCGATGGAGTCTGGACGTGAGATGGACGAGGTGTGGTGGAAGAGCAAGTCTGGGACAACGTGAACAACGAAGAGGTGGTTGCCGGGAGGCATACGGACAGAGTTGAGACAACGTATGACATCGGGCTGGCGAGTATCGTCAATGGCGTCTGTAAGACACTGGAGAGATATGCGATGGAAGTCCTCCGTATACTCGGAGGCCTTGTTAGTAACAATAATATCCCCGGCAAAGGCTGTGATCCAAGCAAGAAGTGCCGGTAGAATAGCAACGATCAGACGCGTAGACTCTGCCAATAATTCGGGACTTGCAGGTCTCGTGTCGGATTGGAAAATATGAAAGCCGCGGAAGAGAACGCAAACGCGATTCAGAACGTCGCTAGGATCGGAAGATGACGGTGGGAGCACATCTGGGATATCGGGAAGCAACAGGCGAACTCCAGTTCCGAACGTTCGAAAGCTCTCCATGTCCTGCATGGCATGTCTAGCCATGATTTCGAAATTCGTACCCCGATCGGAAGTTGGCATCCAAAGCTGCGTGGAATAAGGAAACGAAACCTGTCACAGGGAATGGAAAATGTCGCTTACATGGCTCGAAGGGAGTCGCTCCAGAGAGAAAGCCGCGTCAGAAAACGTGTTACGCACGTGTCACAAGAGCCGAGATCACCCTGACCACGATACGCTCTCTTCAATGCCTTCCCCCGAACAGCTCACAGCAAGCTCCTTACTTTCTCCGGAGACTGTCACTGAAATCGTGCGGACCTCGCGCGTTGTCTACACGTCTCATGCCGATTTTCTTAAAGACTGTCGGAGATGGCGCGAGGATTGTAAGAAGCAGAGCAGGGATCCAATAGGCGAAGGAATCCGCTTACAAGCTTCATTCGACATTCCTCTCAAAAAGTGCCTGTCCCCGCTGGAGCTTCCATCAGGTTTCCGCCAACCGTTGCCGCTTTTAGGCCGTGGCGCAGACCAGAGCGCGGGAACTTTCGTTGGAAACTTGACCTTGGGCAAGTGCTTGAGAGTCAACGAAAGAGGAAAGCCTGATATGTGGACTGCCGACCTTGTCGAGGCTGACAACGAGGCGGGAAAGGGCTCTGCACAACGTGTTGTGCTCAAAATTGCGCAGCAGTCCTCCCAAGATATTCCCGAGTTCGAGGCCACCCTTGATCCGTCCAAAGTGAAGGTCCTCCGCGCCATTAATCTTGTTGCTGGGGAGTTCTTCATTTACGAAAGACTTGGTCATCTACAAGGTTGGCTTCTGCCCTACTCATTTGGTCTTCACAAGGTAAACGTCATGCTGGTTGGATGACGGTTCACGAGTTCTCACATCATATTGTAGATCACGATGTCAAACAATGAGGATGCATACATATTTATTACGGAGTACATCGAAGGTCGCAACCTTCGTACATGGAAAGAGGACAATGCCCACCCCGAACACCCTGCACCCGTACCTCCAATTCTCACAAACTATTTCGAGAAAGGCATAACAATGGTACGATCCGAATAATGTCGACTAGGAATGCGTACTCAGATCTTCCAGATTCCCCTTTTCGTGGACCTTCTCGCCGTGCTGCACGCCAATGGCATCGTTCACATGGGGCTTTATCACTCTCCGGAACATGTCATTCTCGTCGAGGACTGCGAGACGGCAGCGGTAACCGGGGTCGTATTCGTCGAATTCAAGATGGCAGCCACAAAGGATAGTATCTCGGGTGGGACTACGATGAGCAAGCTCATGGACTTTGAAACCATGAGCGTACTTTCCCACGTCACAGATTGCTGCCCTACGCATCGACGGATGTTCGGCAAGTGGATGCAGGCGGAGAAAATGGTTGCCCCACAGCATCTTTTTTCGGGCGTGGACCTCTCAGATTAGCGCCCAGAATGCTGTTGTAATTGTCGTGACAAGGCTGAAGGAATTGGTTACATGAAATAATGTTTACTGAAAGTATCTTTGCGAGATCGCCGAATGAAAAGTTAACTGTGAAAAACGAGCCAATGGCTACGAAGGAGATACCGATCCATGCGCACTCGTAGCCGCGAAAGTATATCGGAAGCCCAGTCCATGGGGGAGCGCATCGCCACACCTCTTTCCTACGACTCAGTTCTAAGATTAGTTGCCTAAGAGATGCGTCAACTCCGGCAAGTACGTCGCTGTTGGATTCCGAATCCACTCCGGTGTTAATAGAGCGCAGCACTCGAAATGCGGGTGCAGACCACCGTGAGGAAGCAACAGGAATACAATGATACCTCGGGAATTCATGACGTTTTGGTCAGTGGAAAAACGTCGACCGACGGAATCCTTCCAGGCATCATCGGGAGGCCCGTACTTTACGTCGAGGACGAGCTTGGAAGCGTCAACGGTGAGGATCCACGCAGGCTGATGGATGAGGTAGTTCCCTCTCCGGACGAGGTCATGAACGGTGGCGCTTAGATACGCGGTTTCTTTCGGAGTCAAGAATCCAGTTTCGGTTTGGACGCCGCCTTGACTGTCTGATCATCGATTAGCTGAGAAGCACCGACGAAAGACATCACACCCACCAATGCGATATTGCTGGAAAGAGCTGCACACAGCTCGATGACTGGCAATCCAATGCGTCCTCTGGCATGACCTCGAGCAGTACTGGGATATGCTGCATCCAGAACAACGCTCTGACGTGGCCGTATTCTCGCGCTCAGGACACTGCAGCGGAATCAGATTAAGCGGGAGATGAAGCTGTGTGAGGTGCGCACCCCTACAGCGTCACAGATAGAAGGGACTGCTCCCATACTAGTGTAACGCGCGGTGATCTTCTGACATAACTCACGCCAAATTGGTCGCGTCCAATCCAATTCTAATTCCAAAACGGACTTCCGCATGCGTTCGGCCTTTTTCAGAACAGAGGAATAGCACAGGTAAAGCGCCAGTGACTCGAAAACTTTATCCAAATACGAATAGAGGAGCTCGTATTGGTGCAGAGGAAGATGGGCGTCCTGGGCCAAGCCATGGAACTGGAGGACACTCGGAATGAAGCTAAGCCGTAGCATTAAAAGGACAGCCTCTTTCCCTACGCACATGATGGCCCGGTAGAAGAAAGAGAGGAGAAGGATGTATAGAGGACACGCCACCTCGCAAATCTCTAAACGAAGGGAATCGTCGACCACCGAGATATAACAGCGGACAAGTCGCCATGCGACTTCGGTGACGCGCCGCTGGCTCATAGGATCGAATATCGCGGACCAAAACCGCGGGTTGGGAGCCACAATGAATCATGCACGCATACGCAGGACCGAGATCGTGGATCGCGGACTGCAATGCGGTCCCATCCTGCGCAGCGCGTAGCCTTTGCAATGCGTCCTGAGCCACTCTATTAAAGCAGTACACGGCCACCGCGGGAGATACGGCGAGTCGTTTAACGATCGCATCCAGGTGCCCATGCTGTTCCATAAGTCTGACTAGTAGTTCACATAATTCCACTAAGACGTCGATAGAGTCAGGGCGGGAGATGGATGAGGCGTGGTGGAAGAGTAAGTCTGGGACGACGTGAACAACAAACAGGAGGTTTCCCGGCGGTATACGGACGGAGTTGAAGCAGCGGATGACGTCGGGCCGATACCTATCGTGAATCACGTCTGTAAGACACTGGAGAGATATGCGATGGAAGTCGTGGGTATATTCGGACGCCTTGTTGGTGACGATGATATCGCTGGTGAAGGCTGTGATCCACGCAAGAAGTGCAGGCAGAAGAGCAACGATTAGAGCCATAGAATCAGCCAACATGTCTGGCGTCATGCTGTCTCGAAAATATGAAAGGCGTTAAAGAGAGCGCAGACACGATCCAGGACCCCGTCAGGATCAGATGGCGGAGGGAGGACATCGGGAATATCGGGGAGCACGAGGCCTACTGCATGCTTGAACTTTTGGAAGCTCGCGCGGAGTCGCGCCATCCGCAGAGCGTTCTTGGCAAGAATGCCTAGATCGGCAGTCAGCCTCGATGTCGACATTGGTCACTACAGAAAAAAGATCATCGTTAACACAGTCTGCGACAGGACAGGGGATGGTAGGCAGAAAGAGTACCAGCAAAACTTTGAATCCGAACCGTGACGTTAGGCGTTCTTCTGTCCCGTCATGAACGTCAGGAAAACCAGAGAATGTAGAGAATTTATGACCCACCTGAAAACTACGAGTTACTGGCGATGATGCGAGCTGTCTCCGACTGGTGATGGCGAAAGGCAACCAAGATCACCTGACGTTACCGGCATGATGGTCGCGTCCTACCAAATAGCCAGCTAACCCTGTCAAACATATTCACAGTAGGCCCCAGTCACAGTAACTCTTTTCAGGATTGGTGCATTCGCGTAAAGCACAAGTATTATACTTCGCTTACACCTGCAGAGAAACATCAGGATGCAAGTTAAACTTCTCAAACCACCGGTCATCCCGCCTGCTATTGACCATGCCCCTTCTCCGCCAGATGCAGGCCCTCCGCCTAGTCAGAACATTTGTAGTCAGCCTGGATTTCTCCCAGCTGAATGTGCAGTGTACATTGTTCACGTCTACAAACACGAATACATCTCCATAGGAACCTGTAACTCCTGCGCGCGCCACCGTTCTCATTCAGAATATCAAGAACCGCAGGAATATCCGCATTCATGTTAATTCATCTCAAGAACGAGTGTATCCGTTCCAGTTCTGCGAATGAGTGTTCAGTAACCAGAAAGGCGGTACGCGAGAAAGACTCACCAACGATGATTGAACAGTGCGCCACCGTGCGGTTCCGAACTTGTTCTCATGGAAAAGTACGAGTTCTTCACCTCGCCCGCGCTCGTCCAGCTTCGCGGGAATGGCGTCAAGCAACTCGTCTTCATTGGTGACAAGCCGACCACCGTTGGAGACGCCCCCATGCGAGCGACTACCGTAAACAATCTACGTACGGCAAGTTAGTCAGGTGCTATCCACGAGGATAAGAGAGCTTCACCTTCTTACGGTGCTCAATTGGCTTTGACTGCCCAAATCCAAACGTCTCGACCAAAAGAAAAGCATCGTCTTTGCTCCCAGGCCGTGCTGCTCGTGGTGCATCCGCTTGCCCTAGTCCCCCAGCATCTTCCGCATCTCCAAGACAGGGCCGCTAGGTTTGCTTCCGGGCCCTTCTAACCGTGGAGGAGGTGGGAGCCTTGACTAACGATATGGCTGATTCGATGTGAGTAGTGAGTATGAGAAGGCGGCCGTACACGTTCGTGACGCGTCGAGGAAGTGCTGGAACGACCAAGAGTCAGAGGACGTGGCGGTGAGGAGGTTGTCGGTGGGATGGTCGTCGTCCGTGATCTTTATCCTGTTCGGAACAATCGCCAAGCCAGCCGTGGAGACACCGTCGCTCATGCATGCCCAGGAATCGGCGGCGGGTTTCCCTTATACGTCACGTTCACGACGATCTGGGAGCGTAATCAGTAATGGCCGCCAGAAAGGAGGCGTCACGGCGTACAATATTCTGTCTGGCCTGGCCGCTGTAGCAGACAAAGCCGTCCTGTTTGCAGAGTGCTGCGCGTTCACGTATGGCGTCTATGAGACCATTCCACTGCTTCTTGTCGTCTCCCCGCGAAGGAAATACGTAGGCGGAATTCGGGGTAAAGGATGCATAGTACTGAGGCATTGTTGGATGGCACTCTGACGGCAAAGGCGGCAAGTAGGTGGGCTGTTATGCGCGAGAGATGCGGTCTGCTTCCGCCAAGCCTGTATCGGAGTTGAAGTTTTTGATTGCCACGTCTCGGCAGGCGGGCGCCGTTTAAACGCCCGCACAGGAAGAGACTACTTAGCGTTGTTTTGCTGCCGCTGTCCGCCATGTCGACTCAAGACATACTTATCATGATAGGAATGCAGAGCGCTAAAGCTTCTAAATTGTTGCCAAGCCCTCGTCAATGAGGAGTTGAAGATGTTTCCGGCGCGCTCAACGTTCAACGCGTACTGTGCTTTGCATCATTCCGTGAACACGCCAACTTTTTGTCAAAACGATCGACGGGGCCCAGACCGCCCACGGAGCCGCGCCTTCTCGGCACCAAGGTGGCTGCCCATGACCAACGGACCTATACCGCCATCCCATGGACCTCAAAGATCAATGTTGGTTAAAAGGAAGTATATTTAAGGTAGTCTTGGTACATTAGGATACTTGAGAAGGCCGGCGGAAGGAGAGAAATGTCGAGGCTGTGGGAGAATACTCCGCGCCGCCGATATGCCGCGGACCGGATGTGCGGTCCGATTATTTTTATTTTTTTGAGATGTTCACGGAATTATGCAAAGGGCACAGCAAACGACTCCGATCACGATCACAAATCTCATCCCAAATCCGACGAAATCACGTGTCCAAAATTTGTTGATAAGCGACGGTCAAGGCAATCCTCGCTAACTCTGGCGGTTCTTTCAGCTGTCGTCGACTGAATGGTATTTTGAAAAATTCTTTATGACTACTATTGAATACCGGTATGTGAAAACCTTGGATCATAAAATGCGGCATGGACCGCCGACTAGGTCTCATGCCCGTCGCCATTCTTGTCTTATCTTAACCCAACTACATGGGTACTCAACACCGAAGCATTATTTGACCTGGTGAGTCGCGTCATTCACTCTGCGATTCTCTTCGTCTTGATGTGTAGTCTTAACGTCGTCTGGCAGGATGGCATACTACACGGTGGAACACCCACAATCGCTACAGACCCGAGTATACACACACATCACTATGCAACTTCTTCACGTGTGTCTTTGACCGAATGTGAAGTACAAGCCACATGCACGTCGACCTAATTGTCCAAGTTGATCCAAATCGACCTGATACGCAGGCTCGCGATGCGGCGTGCTTACCGCACCGTTCATCCCGAAGCCCCTCCCGTCGGAGTCTTCCGCTAACATGCGGCATGAAGTATGGAAGCACGGTCCCTCATTGTATCGGTAACTACCAACAGTGGACTCGATGGTTGGGCGACGTCCTG
>JADNRX010000990.1:0-16591 GCA_015501595.1 Hymenopellis radicata
AATATCTTCTGCCTTCAATGTCACTGTCAAGTCGTCCTATACCCAGTCGCTGCCTTTGTCCGCAGTACATCCGGTGTAGAAGAAGTCATAGAGAACGTAGCCTTCTGAATTCAAAGTTGTCCATCATGCTCATGCAGAGCGGCTCGTCGCCTTTTCTGCTCCCACCGGCCAGCTGCGGCGCAAAATCCAACGTCGTCTCAGCAAGCCCTGCAGAATCGCCAGCGCCAACGAGGTTGATCTACGGTTAGCGACAGAGAGGGAAGACGTGACATATGACACGTTCATCATGCAGCCAATGACACCATCACTGACAACGCTCTAGAACCAGGTGAACTCCACCCACTCCTCGCGGCGACGCCACACATCCAATTCCACCAACTAGTTCTCCCCATTCGGACTGGATGACGATGCGGATCTGCATGTCCTCGAAATCTAGTGCCGGAATTATTTCCGAATAAGGAACAAAAGTACGTTACCTTTTTCCGTCATGTTCAAAAGTTGAACATGACTGTTTAGGGGATTACGCGCCACTTTCACCAGGCGGTGCCCAAAGGACGGAGCAAGTCATCTACAAGAGTAGAGCTTGTTGTCTACACTGCTTGTCGCCCAAGAAGGCCCTATACACGAGCCAGAGGAGCAGATTTTACTGGAGGTATTGGAGAGCATTCGCCTGGTTTTCATGATCGTCTCCGACGCGATTCACGACTATCCAGAGAATACCAATACTTCAAGGTGCGTGTACTCATTACTTGCGAAATACGTACTAACTCTCTACCAGGACTCAATCGGCTTCAAATCCCTTTTCCTTGCCATACGCGATCTTGTCAGCGACAAGCGCACCATCGACGTTACCCTCGGCTTCCTTCTTTCCATGACATTAAATGACTTTGCACTCTCCGGCCTCTTTACGACCCTCAGGAGTCTCTCTATGGACCAGGTCGACGCCAAGATTCACGAGTTCGAAACCCGTCTAATCATCATCCGTCAACCCGACGCCATCCGGTTGTTATGGGATTCGGCGCCGCGCCTCGTAGACGGGAGCCCTGTCATGCGCTACGCAATTTACAAGTTATTCGAGCTGTTGTGCGCGTCATGTCATCGCAACCATGCCACTTTGAGTACCATGGGTCTTGTACAGTCGCTCCTCAGTGAATACTTCATTACAGCTTGCCAAGGTAGTTTTCCATGTTTTTCTAGCGTACACGCACTCACACTTACCTAGTCGCGACATGAAATTTCAAGAACACTCAGTATTCTCACCGATTGCATTCGGAACAGTTGGGAGAACTCGGAGGACATGGAGCGTTTGCGTAGGCTGTTCTAGAGACCGCGTACTTCTCCCTCCATTAACGCGTTTCTTTAGGCGGTTATGAAATATTGACCGACATCTTGCGGTCCAAGGCTCAAATGATCAACATGACGAGCTTCGAGACGCTCTTTGAATCCATCGGCCTCAACTTTCGTACACCTGAGTAAGCATTATCATTCATTTCTTTGACGCGCAACTCAACCCTCTTTAGACAATCTACGGTGGTCAACGTCGTTCTGTACAAAGCCATTGCACTCGATTTCGAGTTTTGGTCGCACGCCCGGAGAGAAATCCAGCATGTCTATTTTGAACACTTTATTACGCTTCTTGAAGTGCAGGTACAAGGCTTTCAACATGAGGCAGCGTTTATCAAAGCTGGGCTTGGTCAGACGGTTCTTGTTTGTCCTACAGACCGAGTGGTTTGATAGTGGATCTATGACCGCATGTCATGACTGCACTGAGAGCGGCGACCCAAGCCAACTTCTCGAAAGAGGACACGATTAAGCCCACCGCGCCCCATATTGCTGCTAACATCTATGAAGGCTCGTCGTTACGCCTCCCGGTGTGATTCATGTTCACCGCTCCGCTAGCTAACTCGGCGAGTTCACCTCACTCGATTATATCTCGTATCGATTACAGCAACGCCCCACAGAAAGCGGAGCAGGTCCTCGAGATCTTCGTCTCCTTACTCTCCAACCTCAACTTTTACAACAAATTCATCACCGCGCTCCCAGTTATGCGAATATGCCTGCTCCTCATCGGAGACAGGCCCCAGCAGTTCGTCGCTACGCAGGTGCTTCGGATAATAGCGATCAGTATCCGGATATCTGTGTCCTTCAAACGGAAGTTTGGGCTGATTAGTGGATGGAGCGTGTTGAAGACGGCTTTGCCGGAGTGTTGGGATTCGGCGGTTAATGAGGCAGCGTTTGATGTGCTGTTGGGAAGGACGCCGAAGAGTGGGAAGTCGCGGATGGATAGCGAGAACGCGGTGATTTGTCCACAGATTGTGCCAACTATTCTATCGGCTCTCCAGACCGGACTGCGTAGTGTTGTGGATAACTGTGGTGTTTCCGACGAGGGAGGAGATGGAACGTTTCTGCTCTCATCTCTGCATATCGGTATGTTCATGTCCTTTGTTGCGGCAGATGCGCCCCACTTTTCGCGGGTGGCCGAAACGACGATGGAACGTCTTGTCGAGGATTTGCTGGATCTTCATGCGTCGAGCGCGACGTTCAAGCAGATCTTCCGGTCTCAACAGACGAGACTAGAGACCTCAACGAGTCAGATCCGGGTCTGACTCGCGATCCGTGAGGCGAGTACTCGAGGCCAAGAGCCTCGATCCGTGATCCGCGTTTGACTCGACCCGCGTTGACTCGCGAGTCAAACGAGTCGAGTACTCGCGAGGTTTGCGAGTACTCGCATACGATCCGGGTTATCGACGGATCTCGCGGATCAACCCCGCCAAACACCCAAAGTTCATTCATGCTCGGCGAGCATCCCCGGGCAATGGCACGGGGACACTCAGCCGTGCATGAGCACAGACTGAGGGTGGTGGTGGTGGTGGGAGAAGTGGTGATGGTGGTGGTGGGAGCCGTAGTGGTGGTGGTGGGAGTGCCGATGGTCGTTGTCGGCGTCGTCAATGCATCACTGTCCGTAGAACCTCCTCCTCCTCCTCCTCCTCCTCCTCCTCCTCCTCCTCTCCTCCTTGACGCGTCATCCACCCACCTCAGTGTCGTTGTCCTCGATGCGTGTCCTTGTTGTCGTTGTCGTCCCGGTGGTCGTCGTCGTCCCCTGCTGCTGTCACAGAGACAGCAGCAGTGGGCTCGGCACACAGCCAAGCCCATATCCGCACCCCACAGGCTGCCTGACATTCGTCAGAGCAGCAGGGGCGACAATCGTCGCTCCCTGGACAGTGGTGGTGGTGGTAGATAGCAAGTCGAACCATCCGATCACACGCTTACGCGTCCTTTCGGATGTCGGCCCGGTATTCCGGATTAGGCGAAAATGTTGCACATACTTGTTTTGGGGCCCGCAAGGCCCCGTTCAACTTGCAAAAAATTTCTAAATTAAGTTTAAATATAAAGCTATATATTTGCGAGTCAGACCGAGTACTCGCGACGAGTACTCGTGCCTCCAAGGCCGTACTCGCGATCCTTATATGATCCGACTCGTTATTGATCCGCGGATCAAACGAGTCGAGTAGCCGAGACCCCCGGCCGGATCGAGTACCCGAGTATCCGCGTGACCCGCGAACTCGTTGAGGTCTCTAGACGAGACGACTCTTCATCGAATCATATAGAGCCTTTGTTACCAAACTGCTGCAGGCGCCTCTTGTCAATCAGCGGAGCTTGAGGCTTCTCGAAAAGATTGCCCATCTAGGCATCTCATTAGCTGTGGACAGCGCCGTTGCTGGCGCCCAGAAACGCGAGGTAAATGCATATAGTTTATTCAATCGGAAAATACTCGGAGATTCTGATGCAAAGCTCAGATCCAAGCAATTTTGCAAGATGCGGAAACACCGTTGAACCCGTCTGCGGAGAAGACGGTTATCAGTGCGGAGTTGCTGTACGCGTACCTCCCTCTTTACGACCCTCAGGAGTCTTTCCATGGCCCAACGTAGACCCGAAAATTCAGGAGTTTGAAACCGTCTAATTATCATCCGTCAACCCGACGCCATCCGGTTGTTAGCACCGTGCCTCGTAGATGTCATGCTGCGCTACGTGGTTTATAAATTATTCGAGCTCTTGTGCGCGTCATGTCATCGCAGTCATGCTACTTTGAGTATCATGCATATGGGTCTCGTCGAATCACTCCTCATGCGAGATGACGTTGACTAGAGACCTCAACGAGTTCGCGGGTCACGCGGATACTCGGGTACTCGATCCGGCCGGGGGTCTCGGCTACTCGACTCGTTCGATCCGCGGATCAATAACGAGTCGGATCATATAAGGATCACGAGTACAGCCTTGGAGGCACGAGTACTCGTCGCGAGTACTCGGTCTGACTCGCAATAATGTAGATATATATTTTAACTAAATTTACAAATTTTTTAGAAGTTAAACGGACCCTTGCGTGGCCCAAATGAGCCGTTCGCGTGAATTTCTTGCAAATTCTCACGATCCGGCAAATGCCGACTGGCCGCGTAAGCGTGCGATCGAGTCGTTTTACTTGCCTCTTACCATCACTACCGCCACCCAGAGTGCGACGATTGTCGCCTCTGCCGCTCTGACGACTGTCAGGCGGCCATCGGGGTGTGTTCTTCCACCTTGGCTGCATGCCGGGTGGTGTATCTTGGCCTTCGCTCCGTGCTGAGCCTGCTGCTGCTGTCTTTATGACAGCAGCAGAGGAGGACGACAACGACGACTGGACGGCGGTCGATGGATGACGACACTACGACGACGCTGGACAACGCCAACGCAACAACGCGTCTACGATGACGCGTCGACGACGACACCAATGACAAGATGACGGGGTGATGGTGGTGGCGGCGCGACGGCGATGCGAGGCGAGAACAGTGTCATGGTGAGTTTCTTTTCCTTTCTGCATTCACTCCCACCCCGCCACCACCACCACCACCACTTCCACCACCACATCACCTCCACCACCACCTCCACCCTCAGTCCCTGCTTCATGCACGGCTGAGTGTCCCCGTGCAATTGCCCGGGGATGCTCGCCGGGCATGAATGGACCTTTGGTTGGGTGAGTGTATGCGAGGTGATGTGCAAGTATTTTTTACTCGTCGGTGATCCGGATCGCCTGCGAGTACTCGCCGGAATCGCGAGTACTCGACTCGTTTGACTCGCGAGTCAACGCGGGTCGAGTCAAACACGGATCACGAGTAGCCTCTTCCGGCCTCGAGTACTCGCCACTCGGATCGCGAGTCAGACCCGGATCTGACTCGTTGAGGTCTCTAACGTTGACAAGAACGTGTCGGATAAAGAACGTCAAGGCCATGACGACGGTGTCGAAGTGTGAGATGATCCTCACGGAGACAAGATTGGGAGAGAGTCGTCGGATCCGTACAGGCACGCTAGTGGAGTGGCTGGGAGGTGTGTCGTGGGAAGATATGCGTTGAGTGGTAGAGTAAAATACCGGATGTCGTCGCAATGGGAATCGTTACAACGACAGAGCAGATATGTGGAAGATAAAACAGTGAGATTGACCCGAGTGGTGGTACGAAGGTCAGAGAAGAAACTAACTACAGAGCAGTTATAAGTCCGATCTAGTGATCCGGGCGCGTAGTAATGTCCGGGCTAGTCACGACGCGGGCTACCTACGCTAAGCTAAGGTCGTATTTTTCTTGGGTAGAGACTGAATGTAAAAATGTAATACGTGTGAAACCGAATACCGTTCCTGTGTCCGTTCGGGAAATATAATAGGATTACTTTTCTTGCCCATCGGCTTAAGTCCGCTTAAGTCCGTTAAGTCCGATTGCGGCCGCGTTCGGTGTGTAAGACACGGCACCCTTCTACAGTGGCTGTTAGAAGTTAGAGGTCGTCCTCGCCCTCTCGCTTTACACGTCCGATGATCCGATCCTCTATCTCATCATCAACATCGCTGATTTCTGCAGGGTAGATGTGTGTCGGCAACCTGTCTTTGGCTCTGTGTCGGTTGTGCTGGGGTGCGGGATGCAGTCCATTGTACAGGTGTTCGTGAAGTGCCAACGCAAGGCCATCGATGTACCGCTTGTGCAGTTCCTTCTCCATTATCGCGAGCGCCTTGTCATAGGTGTTGTATGTGAAGACGTGTGGCCCGGCGTACAGTGGCAGAACTTCTCTTCGGTCCTGGTAGAAGTCTATCCCATCGTAATATCTGCCTGTTTCGCCATTGTCGTCCACCCAATGGAGCTTGCCTCTCTTCACTGTCATACTTCTCGCTATCTCATCCAGGTAATCCATGTTGAAGGGATAACATCTCCCGTCGCGATCTCTGCCGGTGTGTCTATACCTGTCCGGTTCAATTCCCTCTGTGCAATAGCACCAAATCTCAGTTTGCGTGAGAAATGGATCTCGCACCCATACAGTGATTCTGACATCGACGCCTTCATGGTTGTAGACAATGATGGGTCGGGAAAAGGAGATTTTGACAAGTGAAAATGGTGGCACATCAGAGAGCATGAATGGGTGGATAGGATGGTCATGGTCATTAGCGAAAGGACGCATAAGACAGCCGTTGTCCAGAGACAGGGTGTCATCGAAGACCATTGCCAGCTGAACGCCATTACGTGGTATCGAATTGGCGAAGTTGAAGTGGATAAGTTCTTTGCTGAACGACGGGCATGAGCGCGTGCACCAATAATACTCCCTAAGCGTGCTCGGTGTAAACCAGAGCTTAGGTTTCTCATCTGGATAAAGCTCCCGTGTAAAGGCGGGCATGTCGTCATGCTCCTCGATGGTGATTTCGTTGGTATCAACGTTATGGATAACCTGAAGAGGCATGCTTGTCTGCTTGTCTGGTCGAACGAGGTTTGTTAGGGGCAAGTGGAGTGTGCGGGCGGGGAGTTGATGATACTGAGAACGGTGTTGTCTTTTAAACGAATGGCGGCCGTTATTTTTGGCTAGGAAAGAAAGACAGAGGTGGAATTGGTGATACAGTTTGAGCCAGATGAGATGAAACTTGGGTATTTGGGTCTTCTTCGCGTTCAGATCGCCTGAGTCGTTTATGTCTTTGTTAGTAGAGCCCGTGCTTAGCACGGTACTCGTAGACAAGATCCAGTCGGCTCATGAAGTTGGTGTCTGCGGCGATCTCGATGTTTGAGGACAGTTTTGACCGTAGTGTCTGGTTTTCCGGCCGGAAATAGAATAGCCTAAGGCGACGAATGTTAACGCAACCGCGCATAACTGCGCCAGACAGTTCACGAAGAACGACTATGTCTCCACGACGCTTCTCGTGAATGACGTATGGCCCAGCGTAGGTCCATTCTCCTTTTCCGCCTTTGATCTCGTCAAGTCGCGATTCCCGTAGCCACACGTACATCCCTTCTTCGTAGTCAGCGAAGTCAAATTTGAAGTGGTTCCGCTTAGCTAGGTCTTCAATAGCACGACGTCTGCTCTCTCTCAAGCTCTTCAAAGCCTCGATCATCTTCTCGTTTCGCCTTGTGATCTGCCGCGCGCGAATCAGAATCAACTCCTCGAACGTCTCAACTTTGTCCCAGTCAAGCATTTGCCAAGTAACCTCTTCTAGGTCAAAGGAGAATACTGGCTGCTGGCCATAGAGGAGATAGTAGGGAGAGAAGCCTGAGGAGCGGCTGACTGTAACACGAATGGCGAATAGAGCAGCGTAGAGGAAGAGAGGCCAATTGCCTTTCGCGTCTCCAGCAAGTTTAAAGAGTGCGGATACCAGTGGCTGATGTGCGCGTTCTATCGGTGCGTTCCCTTGTGGATGATATGGTGTCGAAATGATGACCGTGCATTTGTAGAGGGAGCGTAGCAGGAAGATAACTTCGCCTTGAAACTCTGCACCTCCATCCATCGTAATCACCGGCACACAGCTGTAGCGGCAGATGATGTCTTCGTATATGAACTTGGCGACTGTCTTTGCATTTGCAGCTTTGATAGCTCGTGCTTCCGGCCATAGGATATTCCGTTCGATAGCGTGAATGATGTATTCCACACCACCTGTCCCGGTTGGCATCTTGATCGTGTCCAGGTCAAAATGGCGTAAAAGCGGAGCGGTGGTGGACTCGTTATAGGGCAGTACGAGTTGTTTGACCATCAATTTCTGGCATTCGATGCAGGAACGGACGAACCAAGAGACATCATCATAGAGGTTAGGCCAGTAGAATCTGTCGACCAAAAGTTTGTAAGTGGCGTCCCTGCCACGATGACCGCATTGGCTATGTGCTTGTGCTATGAGAGGCTGGCGCTTCTTGAGATCAGTTATGACGACTCGTGGTGGACGTCCCGAGTTGGCTTTTGCTGCGCACCACATGCGTCCATCTCGCATGAAGTAACGACGTGAGCGTCGTAGGTAGCGAAGACGTTCTGTATCGGTGGATAGTCGACTTGGATAATGCTGAGATTGAAGAAAGTCACGTAACTCGTCCCAAAATTCCCCATCATCCTTGTCTCTAGTGCCAAATTTATGGCTCTTCTTGTCCGTATCGTCCTTCTTGTCAACTGGATGAACATTCATCTCTACCGGCCATTCCGTGCATGGCTCTGAGGTCATCTCAGCGACTGTTGACATGTCCGCGCCATAGATATATGTCTCCAGAGTGATAGTTTCACCGTCGTAGAGGTATTCCAATGCTGTGCGCACAACTTTCGGAGGCGAGCGTGCTTCTGGACACTGTCTGTAGTTCCAGATTTGAACATTCCGAAGGGCGCAGTGTGTGACAAGCGAATAGACATCGCCTGCTAAGATGGAACAGAACATATTGTAACCTGGTTCGCCATAGATCTTAAAAGCGTTTGATGTCCGATAGACTGGGATCAAGGAGCTGATACTGTCCCATTGGGCAAGGAATGGGTTAGAGTGCTTGATTTGCAATGCACGGAGAACGAAGTTTATAAGCGTAGTGGGCGAGCGTTCAGATGGAGAAATGAGGTGTCGTGAGCCATATGCAAGGTCGTATGCATCGAGGAATTCTTCAGCATCATCCGCTGAGTTCGGGTACTCTGTATCAATTCGCGTCTGAGAAAGCGCGTCTTCCATCTTTAATGATGTAGCGGGGACGTGGCGAGTCTCAAAGTCGAAGAGACCAATCCAATGTATCCAGCGTAGCATAGGCGCATTTGGAACATCATCTGGATCACGGAGCATCTTAGCGAGCGATACTGCATCATGTTCAAGGCAAAAATGTACTCCCCAGATACGATGACGCCAATCTTTCAGAGCGCAGAAGACTCCGAAAACTTCAGACTTTGGTTGTCCATAGTTTTGCTGCGTGGAGTTGAACGTGCACGATCCGTACATTGCGGGCTTTTTGACTCCGTCGGTAATCTGATACAGTGCCCAACCAGCACCCATCCAACTCGAGTCAACACCGAGGATAAGGAGTCCTTCATCGCTGTCTCTAGGAGGACGAACGAGGAGCCTCGCTTTGTCGTAGTTCACCCGAATCAAGATTGGCACTGTTGTCAAGCGTTTCTTCAAGTGCTCGATTGAGTTGATTACGTCATCAGTGATCTCGAAGGGGGTTTCGTCGCGTAAAAGGACTGAGAGTGGTTTGGTGATGATAGCATAGTTGCGAATCCAACGTCTTGCTCCGCCAGCAAGTCCGAGAAACATGCGGACTTGGCTAACGTCGATGGGTATAGGCCATTTTAGCACCTTGGAGATAAGGTCAGGTGGTACAATCCATCCTGCCAGTGCGACAAGGGATCCGGCTATGCTGAGCTCGAGCGTAGCTAGAATGGCTTTTGCAGCGGAGATCGTGATGCCAGCAGCAATCAAGGCGGCTAGGAACTTGTCGATGTTTTGGACGAATTCCCACCAAAACCTTCGAATGCGCTCGTTGTCATCAATGGGTTCATCGTTATAGCGAGTCGAAGGTCCGCGAACGCCACAATCATCGATGTAATTGTTAGCGATATCTTCATCTCGACAAGGCTTGAGAGCATGCATTACTCGGCGTGAGAATTCTTGTATGGAGTTGGTAAAGCCTTGTACAAGGGTGGTCTGCTGAAGAGCGCCTTCGATACTTGAGAATGCTTGTAGTGGGCGTGAAGCTTCATCAACCATGCAGGCATCAAATCCAGAAAATAGATCTCCGAGAAAATAGACCGAGTACCCAGCGTATGATTCAGCGAAGTCGTTTATGTTCGGAGGTAGAGAGGAATCTCTCACCGTGACAGCGTTGAGCTCTTCAACATTTAAGATCAAACGTATAGGTGGCTTGGAGCCAGGCTTCTTCGCCACGGTAAACATTGGAGAGCGGTAGCTGGAGACCGTAGGTTCGAACTTCCCAATCGCTATGCAGCGTCGGATTTTCTTCGCGTACATCATTGAGAACGGCGCGTGGCAGCTTCATAGGCGGTCGTTGCCATGGCGTATGTTCGATGGTTGGGATGACATAGTCGGGATAGTATGCGGGGTTAAAGAGGCCTTTTTCCGTGATGTCAAAGGCAAAGGCTTGTGATCGTGCTAGTATGACATGAACAAGTAGGTCGATTTCCTCTTTATGAAAGGGCGTTAAGTCAGATTTTGCCAGCATGGCGTTCATTACGTTCCCGCGTGATGCGGGGATTGTATATTTTGATGCTCGTAGGGGATAGGGTGAGTTGGTAGGATGGTTTGTGGAAGGATTGGGATAGGCTTGAAAACTTGAGCAAGCCGGATCTGGCATGTACGACGGTACCGGTCGATAGCGCTGGTGTTCGTTTTTGTACTTGCGGCCAGTCTTCTTTGGGCGTGCTCCAGTGGTGGAAAGTATGTTGGAGGCATAGGTAGATGTTGCGCGGTCTGTCCATGGTGTGGACGGGAGAGTATGTGGGTCGAGTGCGTTCACGCGGAGATAATCGTGAATGAGAGTGTCGTATTGTTCAGGTGGAGACAGGTGAAGTAAGGAATCAAAGTCCGAGTATTCGTTATTTCCCATCAAACATTCGAAGGATCTTCCCAGTACAGCTGGATGGGAACGGAAGACCTTCGCGTTCCGCTCCCCAGCTAAAAATCCTCCTTATCCTCTTCATCACTGTCCGTAACCTCTTCAATCGTAGTGGAATGATTAGGGCGGGTTGTCTGGATCTCTGTCTGATTTCTGGGATCATCGGCTGCGACAATGACAATCGAAAGTGTGGGCATTTTGTTACGTTCACCATCCTTCCGAAGGGTCAGGCGAACTTCTCCAGATCGATTATAGTCGATGGAAGAAGAGAACCAGTGGAGGAATGGCTGTCCTAGTATGATATCGAATGCTCCAATCTTCTCGTTCTGCGAGACGAACATTGAAATTGGGAATATGTGGCTTCCAATCTTGAAGTCTACGTTCGAGCAGAGTCCGCCGAGTCTCTCTGGTCCACCGTGAATACCGCGTAAAGACCAGTTCGAGCCCGTATAGTCGAGAGGTAATGTGCAACGGTTTGGAATAGATGCGTCGCAGACATTGAGCTCCGATCCAGTGTCAATCATGACACGGAACGGTACGTCGTTGATATGCACAGTAAATGCTCCAGTAATCATCGCTAGGAAAGGCTTGGATGGCATGGGCATAGCGCTGGCGTTGCGACGAACAAAGTTGGTGGTCCATTCAACGTCTTGATTGTTGACTACGAGAGACGCGCCACGATAAGGTGACTCGACCTCAGTTCCATCCGCATAGATAACTTCCACAGCGTCATTGTCTGAGCCGTTGAGATAGATCTCCTCCATAGCCTCTAGGTCGTACTTAGCGCACAGTTCCGCAGCTTGAGCAGAAGAGTACTCAGCTTGGCGTGCGGAATACTCGCGTCTTGGACGAGTACTCTCGCTCATGATCTTTTGCAGTGCAGGCGAAATCCCAATCAATTCGCGAATCGGGACCTGAACTTCCTTGTCCATCATGCGGTCGAACACCTTCTTGTAGTCGACATTTTCCTGAACGTCGGAAGTAATGCGGTATTGCGGAGTATTTTGTGAGGACCTATCTTTAGCCCCTTGCTTCGTACTATCCTTCATTTCGACGTCTTTTGACGGAACAGACTTCTTCCAACCATCCTGACGATTGATCGGGTTCGTCGGTGGTGGGATATTCACGTTCTTCTGTGGCTGATCCCGCTGAGGCTGAGGCGTAGATGTAGAACCTGGTGCTTGTGCATCGTTCCTTGTTGCAGGAGGTGTACTGAGCGGAGCTGGCTTTTGAGCTGGAACTTTGCCTTTCTCTTTAGACGTGTCTGGACGCTTCATAGGATTGAAGCGGACGTTCGTATCTTTGCCATCGCGTAGTGCAGGGTTCGCCTTGGTTGTACGATTGTTGCGGTCCAAGTTATGTCCGTCTTCAAAGATAACCGAAAGAGGCGCAGCATTGGTAGTGCGAGCGGTAGGAGGTGGTTCAGGAATCTGCTGGTCGAGATATGCGAGCAGACCTCCAGGCTGTCCACGTGGAACGTACGGAAGCCTTTTGAGATCAGGAAGTACAAGAAGTCCAGTATCTGGGTGATATCTGATCCTTCCGGCGGCTAGCAAGCGTTTGACTGCACTGCAGTTCCGAATTCCTCTAACATGATCAGGGTGGTCCTCGCCGCAGCCAAAGCAATACTCTGGCTCTTCCTCAGTGGGCTGTGCGGCAGGCGCAGGTGTAGATGATGGAGTCGCGTTGGGTTGTTCTCGGGCAGCTCTTTCAAGACGGCTGATATGAATCCGCATATCCTCCATAGTGCGTGTCAGCTCTTCAATCGAGCCAGGTGGAGTCGATGACTTAGCTGGAGGAATTTCATCCTGAACAGTCTCTATGACCGTCTCCTTGGTCTCTGTACGCGGCTTCTCTTGTACAACACGATTTCCTTCCTCGTCAAACTGAACAGTCTTCAACATCTTGACGTTCTTCCAGTCCTCATATAAGAAACTGTCCTTGTCAAATCGTTTATCCAAGATTTCAATGCTTTGGGCGATAGTCGGTGGAGTTGCGCGTGAACGGTTTTTGGTGGAGAGCTTGTTGTTGAAGCCTTCCTTCATAGCTGAAGGTAAACCATCAACAAAGTATGCATTGTGTTCCTCCATCGTAAGAACTTTGTTCTTCTTCAAAGGTGCAGCGATCTTCAGAAAGTCGCGGTAATATGCTTCTATCTGGATTTTGGAAGTGAAGGGAGGCTTATTGGCTGCTTGTTTAACAAACGCCTTCAGCTCGTCGACTGTGGTCTCGCGAGGACGGTTACGCGATGCGTAAAGCTGCGAAAGAACCTTGACGGCAGCATCCCACGTCTTGTTAGGTATGTCATCATCAAACTCCTCGAGAAGCCGAATGTTCTCGCGAACTTCATCTGAGGAGTATCTGACAATGTAGGGGATGAGGTCATCTTTGTCGGTGATGTTGGCCGCACGGCCGTGGAGAACGAGGGTGTCGAGGAACAGCTTTGTGTTGTAGCCATTATATTTGGGTGCGGCAGGCGTTCCAGGAATGGGCATGGGTGTGTAGATCTGTGCATACTGTGCACTGGCAGGAGTAGTCGTGGAAGTAGTTCCAGTAGGCATGGCGAAGATGTGTTGGGATTGGGTTCAGATAAAGCTAAGATAAAGGTACGGTTGGTGCTAGACGCTGGTAACGTCGATAAAGATATAGTCGATGCAGCACTCGGTTAGGGCTGTAAACGTCCGGCTAACCCTCGCGGTGGGCTCCACTGTCGAAGTGTGAGATGATCCTCACGGAGACAAGATTGGGAGAGAGTCGTCGGATCCGTACAGGCACGCTAGTGGAGTGGCTGGGAGGTGTGTCGTGGGAAGATATGCGTTGAGTGGTAGAGTAAAATACCGGATGTCGTCGCAATGGGAATCGTTACAACGACAGAGCAGATATGTGGAAGATAAAACAGTGAGATTGACCCGAGTGGTGGTACGAAGGTCAGAGAAGAAACTAACTACAGAGCAGTTATAAGTCCGATCTAGTGATCCGGGCGCGTAGTAATGTCCGGGCTAGTCACGACGCGGGCTACCTACGCTAAGCTAAGGTCGTATTTTTCTTGGGTAGAGACTGAATGTAAAAATGTAATACGTGTGAAACCGAATACCGTTCCTGTGTCCGTTCGGGAAATATAATAGGATTACTTTTCTTGCCCATCGGCTTAAGTCCGCTTAAGTCCGTTAAGTCCGATTGCGGCCGCGTTCGGTGTGTAAGACACGGCACCCTTCTACAACGGCGTTACCGGCTTTATGTCTTGATGCCCGGCAATATATTGCCGCCGAGTCCTGACCGTGTTTCAGTCACATGGGCACGTATTTAAACCCAGCTCTAGTTTTTTTACACCTTCGTCTTGACGCCCATGTCCGGGGTCAAGCAGCAGCTGCTAGCCGTCTTTCTTTTCCTTTTGTTCACCCTCGTGACGATGCCCAAGGGTGAGCCTCCTCCTCCATTGCTTCCTTCCCGCCCTCTTTTCCTCCCGCCCTCTTTTCCTCCGCTGTGCAGCCCTCTTCAGCACTGTGGTTTTGTCGATAGCGGGCCGACCTTGAGCCTACTTCCAAAGCCCGGTGCTGGAGGTGCCTTCTCAGCAGCTTTAATTATGCCTCTGCTTCTCTGTCGTCAAGTGCAGCCGTCCTGATTTTATTCGGTTTAGCACCAGGCCGTCACTTGGGCCGCTTCTTCGACCCGCCCGATTGTCCTGCGGGAAAAACACGTTCCGGTCTCCCCTTCTCTGCCGACCATGTCAAGAGCGGACCCGCTCTTCGAGGGCCGAAGCGCTTTGATGTGATGTCCGTCGTCGACTCTGTATGCAAAGGCCAGGACGCGTCGTGGATGCGGCGAGCTGTTGACGGGGCCACTTCATGGATGGCGCAGACTCTTTGGGGGGCGCATGACGAGCTCGATGACTCACCCGACATCCCTGACCATGACATTGGCCTTCGTTCCGGCATTGAAGTCAAAGTGGAGCGGACGTCAGCTCCCGCCGGGCCGTCGTCGTCAGGTACCTCATCCATGCAGTCATCCCCCGCCGCCTCTGGTTCCTCACGCTCATCGCCCACTGCCTCTGGTTCCTCACGCCCCTCCGGTTCGTCGCACTCGAAGGAGCCTTATAATCATCACCCCAAGCTGCCTTATCACCTTCGCCGGTCTCAACAGAAGTCCCTGAATAAGAAGAAGTCAAGATCGTCCTCGTCTCAGAAGGAAGTGGTGGGGAAGCGGGTCGCGGAGGCTAAGCAAGGTGTTATTCGACTCGAGGATTATCAGCTTGAGGATGCACCGGTAACACAACCTGGATGGATCGGACGAACACTGGAACTGATGCGCATCCTGCCCACCTTGGAGGAGGTGCTCGCCATGCCCGACATGAGGTTGATTAAATGGGATGGAATGTACGTGACTTTTTTTTCTGGGACGCACTGCGCTTACTCATTCTTTCGAAGCGCTACTAGGCCGATCTTGGATGCCTCAAATCGTATTATTGCACTTTTAGGTGGTCAACCTCGCGAACAGCCTGGAAAGCAGACCGGCATGTCTTTCCGAGCTGCGCTGAAGATGGCGGAGAATACAATTATCCGCATTATGGATCGGCTTCCCTTTCATTCCCATCGTCGAGGCCCCTGTAAGGAACGGACTATGGGTGCCTCCTACGGCGGCGGCCAGACTCAGCCATCCATCCTGCGTCAAGCACCAAATGAGGCGCCTTTATTGGAAGAGATGTTGTCATGTGAAGGGATCTATAGGATTGCGAAATGGGCAGACTGTACGTCTACTCTTTCGGTATGCTACGCTGGTGACTCATGATTTGTTCAGTCCTATTCAAAACCTATCAACCTCAAATCCATGAGCGATGTATGCAAAGCCTTCGAAAACTGGCGGAAGTCCTGCCTGATGTCGCACATCCTTTCCCAGGTGGATTTCCTGACACGTTTTGGGCTGGTGCAACGACCAATAGAGGGACAGGCCCATCAAGGTACTACATGGCCGCATACAGATCAAGGGAATTTAGCGTGGGCATGGTGTGCAGTGACCGCCCTCGGGAAGTTCAATCCTGATAAGGGCGGGCATCTCATATTCTGGGATTTGGGTTTAGTGATTCGCTTTCCCCCGGCTCACCATCCTTCTCCCCGTCAGCACTCCTGGTTCATTCTAATGTTGCCTCATGGATGGCGAGAGAGAATTTCTCTGGTTCATTTTACTGCTGGTGGGCTCTTTCGATATGTCGACAACGGTTGCAAGACAGATAAAGTCTTCATGGAGACTGATTATCGAAGGATGAGTGACGAAGCGGGGGTGAATGGCATAAGGAGCGCGCTGAGAGATGGAATAACGCACTTATTGATGACTGTATGGGATAATAATGAGCAGGAATAAATTCAGGCATTGCCATTTGCCGTTGTGTTTGGCATCAACCTTCATAAGTGGGCCGAAGGTGGTTGGAGCGTGATGTCGCCTTCCAAAGAGAAAAGGACAATCCTTGCAGTCGTCAGTGCCTTCTCTAAAGGATCACGGAGTCGTATCAGCTCAATCATTCCAGAATCTGTTCAAGAAACGGGGTCGTGACCCGCGATGAACATGTCAAAGCAACGCGACTCCATCCGGACTTGACAGAGATACAGATCTGGACAATTCCCATTGTAATTCCGCCTCGAATGGAATGAAGGTACGTCACCTTGTGGTTCAGCTTCGAAAGTTGAACATCCGCATCAGGGAATTATCGCGAGAACGGCGAACGACAGCCCAGACAGTAG